>JARHVA010010704.1:135000-138594 GCA_037957365.1 Torreya grandis | reverse complement strand
ACACTTATATCCCCCTTAATATGTACGCAGATGAAGGGAAGGATAAATGGATCATTTAACTATCCCATCTTGATGGCACTCCTTCACTCCTAAAAGTAGCTTAATCTAAACAAATGGGGCTCAAGTAATGTATTCATGAAGATGTCTACAACTTAATCATCTAGTAAGTAAAACTTGAGATCAAAAACCTTGTCCTGTATCAATATATGAATATAATACATGTGGATATCAATATGATTATGAATTGGTACTCTACTAGGTTGTGATAAATGTGGATACCACTTTGGTTATTTCACCAAAAGGTGTGGGTTAGTTCTATGGAAATCTAAATTTGAAAGTGTTAAATCCAAACTGACTCATAGCTAGAAGTGACAACTTCACTATACTCAACTTCTATAGTAGAAAAAACAAATCTATTAGTATGATTCTTGTAAGACCCAAGTCATAGACTTGACCCCAAGATGATAGATGTATCCTTCAGTTGACTTGTGATCATTTGGATATCCTACCCAATTAGTGGTCTATGTAACCTAAAACTATTGTGTTCCCACCAGAAGTGTAACCATAAATTTCAATAATTTCCTCTTAAATTTTACTCAATCTCATAGTTAGTAGTACCATGAGGATACCTTAGAATGCATTTTTTAACCTTCTAATGGTTTTCACGGGGGTCTTGATAGTAGAATGTAACCAAGTTTCTATAAAATAAAATATGAGAATGAGACTGAGCCAAGTACAAAATAATTCCCACTAATTTTCTTATTGAGTGTATCATCAACTGAAGGAGAAGAGCACTTGACATAACGCTAGACTCAAAATTGATAAGGATTTGGTGTGGACTTATAGTATATCTTGTTTAATCAATTTAGTATGTCTTGAACATACTTGGATTGATTAAAAAGAATTATTTTTTAGATTATGAAATTAAGATCAAGAAAAAACACAACAATCCCAAGTAATTCATCTCAAAATACTTCATTATCTAAGCTTTAATATCATGAATTTCATTTGTATAAATTCTTTTGATGATTAAGTTGTCAACATAGAGGACCAAAATCAATAGTTTCCCATATACTTTCTTGATTTAAAATTTGAGGTTAGATGGAATCTATGTAAAGTTATATTTTAAATAATAATGTATCTCTATTAGCATACCACGATAGAGAATATTGTTTCAAATTATTCAAGGACTTTTTCAATCTGCACAAAAAGATGGAGTTCTCACTACTTATAGACCTAAGAGGTTGGGACATGCATATTTATTTATACAAGTATCCATGTAATAAGGAACTTTTGGCATCCATATGATGAACCTACCATCCTTGTGTTTCATCCAAGGATATTACTAGCCTAATGGAATTCATTTTAACAACTAGAGAAAAGGTTTCATTCTATTTAACACACTCAACTTGTAAATAGCCTTTTGTTATAAGTTGGGATTTGTATCTATCAACAAACTCACCATTTTTCATAATTAGTGTGGTACACCCACTTGCCCCTCACTATTTTTCTTCATTTTGTAGGTGGAACCAAGTCACAAGTAGTGTCCTTCTTCATTGAAATAATTTATTTTTCCATAGTTTCCTACCAGTCACCATGTATAGAAGCTTAATGATAAGTATCTAGATATCATGTCACTAATAATTGTGATACATGTGAAAAAACATATAGATGTTGAAATATCATCATGTTTGGATCTCTTAAATCCCATGCCAATGCAATAACATCATTGAAAACTTTTCAAATCCACTTTGGTAGGCATTGTATTGGTTATACAGGAGCATTCTAAATTTCTACTATTATTGATTATGGAGGTGTTTGTTGTCACCATTTTATCTCATCATTTGAAATTTAGTAACTCTTAGAATAAGAGTCACCTAAATTATCTTGTTTTTCATAAAATAATTCAATTTTTGTGTCCAAATTGGCAAGAAGTAATAAAGGAGGATTAGTAGGAGATGTTGGCATGAAATCCTAGGATTATTTATAAAATAACATATCCCATTGGTAAAAAATCACTTTAGTGGTTCCTAGAACAAGAAGATGACATGCCTTCATATATTAAAATATATGATAAAGATATAAATATAACATTTAATTTACATTGTTTTAAACTATTCATCTAGAATATAGTCTCATGAATTATATCCAAAAAAATATGAAATCATAAACATTTTTATGGACACCAAACCATTTTTATTAGACTGGGGAGTGTGATCTTGGATGTATGTTCCAAAATGAATTTCCTCTTACCAATACTTTAGAGGCCATTATTTTTAGTGTACCATGGAATTGGCCATTTCCTTTAGTTTGTGATTTATGTGTTAAGCTACATCATTTTGTTGAGGGGTCTATGGTAAAGTATGTTTAATTTGAATGCCTACCTATTCACAAAATATTTTCATATAAATTTTGACAAACTTTCCTCCATTACCTATTCTGAGATGCTAAATTTTTCTCTCTGATAAGTTTTCAACAAAGGCCTTGAGATCTTTAGAGTGCTTAAAGACTTTTTTTTTCATAAATTAGGCCCAAGTTCTATTGATAAATAATCAATTAATGTATACATGTACATTTATGTTTGTGAAAACAAATTTTTTGAAATAAAAAGATCACTATGGACCAACCATAATTAGTCACTTCCCCCCCAAGGATTCTCCTTTGGGAAATGGATCCATGTGTTATTTTCCAATTTTACAACTTTGAAAAAAAAATTAAATAAAAATGTAGAAAACTCATAACCATGATATGATTAATTAGGTCCTAAAATGCATGATAGTGGTGGTGACCAAAATGCTCATGCCAAAGTTTACTCAACTCATTAGCATGTGAAATCAAGACTTGTGAAGATTGATTGAACACGTAGTTGTCAAATTTGTATAATCATGCTTGATAATTAACCTTTCAAGTGGATATAATAGTGTAATGGTATTTTATATTTATGATGATAACATTGGTAGGTTTAAACTTAGATTTTTTACTTAACCTAAATGTGTGATCTGATATATGGTTAGGAGGTTCATAGACAAGTCTAAAATATGGATAGCATTGTTGAATATGCCATTCTCCATATCAAATATCTCTTCACAATCAACAACTAAAGGACTATATTTTTAAAAAAAATACTTGTTTTGAATTGGTCAAGATATTTATAGAGTGAGACATCATGCACCATATGGTGAGATGCTACTAAATATAGAATCCATTCAAACATAGGTGATATTGTTGTTGCAGAAGGTGTTAATCCTATCTTGATATGAGGGAGCTATTTTTTTTCATTTTTACTTCCAATTATGCCATTTTATTGAAAATAATAATTTTTAACATGCCTTGGTTTCTTACACCAATTGCAACACACTTTATTGAAGTTTTCATTTACTTTCACTTTACCTTTGTCTTGACTTGGGAAATGATTTTGTTGAGTCAATTTGTTTCCCTTAGATGTAGGATTTTATTTTCTTTTATTTTTGGTATGACCCTTTCTTTGTCAAGAATTTTTTTTTAACATAATATTAGTATCATTAACTAGTGCTACTACTTATTACCTTCATATCAAATTTACCTAGTAAAATTAAATTTTTACTTTTCTCTCTA
>JARHVA010010704.1:0-130000 GCA_037957365.1 Torreya grandis | reverse complement strand
GCTAAGGTTGTTAATTACCTCATAGTCTAAAGGTCATGGCACCATTGCCAATATGTTCCTTTTTAATTCATGCAACATAATTAATAAGCATGAATGCCTTTATTCGATTAAATGAATAGTGATATAAATATGACCAACTTCATTATTCATCAAATAAATTTCATTGGTAGCCTATAATCAAATCTATGCTAATGATATTATATTAGCAATATCCAATCCGATATAATCAAATAATATATAATTTAATATACTCATAAATATATTACAACTAGGATTATGTTCAATTAATCATTGATTATTCCATCAATTATAAGGTTAAAAGAAAAGAACATATTCACTTCATGTGACTTTCACATGTACTGTAATAATTTTCAGCCAACTTTAACTCATAAGAATATTGAAACAAAGAACAATTATCACCTTAACCATTCAAATAAGAAGGAATTCATTAAGGCAACAATCCCCTTTATACAAAACTTTTAGAGTAGGATCAAATACCATAGGGTAATATGTTTTAGATATGAACAAGTATGATCTATGCAAGCATTCAATAGGTTTCAGGTAAACCAAAAATTAGAATTACATAAGTAACAAGTTTTACATAATTAAATGTATAAAAACTCATACAATCAGCAATGTCTTTCATAGAATAGGAAATTCTAGCCAAGTTTCAAATTGATTATAACCTAAATAGAATATTTTAATTAAGGAAATTGTACAAAATAATGTTGAGCACATTATGGCATAGTAGTGCAATTAAGTTCAGCCAATAGGAAGAAGATGAAAGCACATGTAGATTTAGAAACAAAGATAAATAAGTATGCATTGAGCCATCATTCATTCACATAAACATTAAATTAAGGAGAGTACAACACTTAAAAATTCCATTTCAAACTATGACTAATATAAGATAGTTTTCTTAAGCAACTATATATAAATTCATTTTAGAATTCCAAAGTAATTTAATTTTAATTCTATGTAGCCCTTAGCAAACTAATTAAACTTTGAAATTTTACTCATCTCAATAAAGTGTCTTATATCAACTTTGAGAAATGGAATTAACACTGGCAATTTTAATAATATCAATATACATACCTTTATATGCAACTATGTCTTAAGTATGCATTAGAGAAAGGAATTTATTTATGTTTCACATATACCAGTAGCAAGTATAACTGGGCTAATCATATAATCCATGAATAGATGAGAACATATAATAAATATCTATGTTATATATTATTTCCTCAAGTTAAATCATCATACAAAATCAAATCACAAGTATCTATTTATATAAGCTAAAGAAGGTTAGCTAAACGAATCAATAATGACCATTCATTTAACTAAACTCTAATTTACTTAACAAGTATAACCAACATACTTATGTATGCTTCTAACATCAAAGTAAATAATATTTATATGCCTAAGTAAACCCTTACTCATATTCCCTATCAAGTATTCTTATCTAAACTAAACAAGATAATATAACTAAGTCAAGAGATCAATGTTGCTCTAATAATATCAAATGAATATTCTAAGTTGGCAAAAATAATGATGTTTATTTAAACATTCCAAATAACTTAACATATGTAAATGAATTACCTTTAGTGAATATAAAGCAAATTCAAAATTTTACTATAAGAAACTTTTAAACTTTTATTTATTTTTCACATCTTCCATTTCCAACATAGGGTTAGCATATCATAAATCATGAACATAAGTAAACCAATATCAAATGAGATAATATATTAACTATATTCATGAACCAAAAAATATTAAACATTAACAAGTAAGTTAATAATGTATAATCAACATAAAATAATTCATTTCCAATTACTTCACACATGTCTACAAGATCATCAGGAATAGAATAGTAAGTAACTAAATCAGACAAACCCTCCCAACCAACCTTATGATCCCAACCATCAATAGTCTTTACCACCCCAACCATCATCTAGATGGTGGTTTTAGCAACCAAGATCAAGAAGAGAATTCTGAACAAGTCAGATCCCAAATTTTTGTACATTTTAAGGTAAACATATAAAATAAATGAATGAAAATCAAACACCATTCTAAGGTGAGTCATAAATAACCAAACCTAGTATCGATATAAATCAAGATTGGGAATAACCATTTTAGGTTACTTAAAGGATATAATAATTAAATCCATTTCCATAGCTTTTGAAAAAACCAACTTTGAACCCTTCTAAGTGTATAATAAACCTATATCATTCTTGCTGTAAATTTATAACCTAGGCACACAAGCATACATATTTTGCTTAGTTATTTAGGCCTGGTCTAGGAATGGTGACCTAATATGGATATACTTCACATAGTCATATAACAGAATAACTAGTGTGAACATATAACTCAATAGCCATACACAACCAAGCCATAACCCAATAATAAAATCAAACAATCATAATAACTAGTCAATCCATTCATTTTGACTCAACCATACAACATTCCCAAGTAGCATTCAATAATTCCAACAAATATTTAAATAATATTTAATTATTAGGCTAGAATCGATCCATCAAATTCATGAGATCATAATGAGGTATCACAACCTCATATGATTCCCACAAATCATTAAAATCAATATAAACTAATTTTAATCATGCAACAAAACACTTGTAGGTTCTAAAAGTCAAACCCTTAATAAACATATATAAATAAAATTCCAACAAACCTCACCCAAATTTTTAGGGTTTCAACATAATTACAAACACACATATATATCCATTTTAATAACCCTTAGAGATAGGTTGTTTAAATAATACATAGGGAAATCACCCAAAAATGAAAATCATAGAACTTCTATTGAAACACATCATAACCATAACAATTTGTGCCACTCAATTACTATGCAAAAGTCCATCAAATAAAACACAAAGATATATATATATATATATATATATATATATATATATATATATATATATATATATATATACACACACACACACACACACACAGACAATAGAATCATTAAATCCTAAAAGTTATAATAACTAACAATCGATATAAAGACCCAGTCAAAACTCCATTTCAAAAGAACCCATGACTCACATATATATACACAATAGAATCATTAAATCCTAAAAATTATAATAACCAATAGTTGATATAAATACCTATTCAAAAATTTGTTTCAAAAGAACCCATGACTCACAAAATCACATATGACTCATAGAATCATTTTTGGGTTTCATTGAAATATTAAAGAAACCCCAAAATGATTTTATAGAATTCATCAATATTCAAATAGACATTAGCATGCAGTAGACAAAATAAAGTGCCATGACCTAGCTAAGAATTCATTCCAAAAAAACATGGGTAGAATATAACTCATCCCCTTTAAATATAAAATAAACTTAACTGATTTTCCTAATTTCAACAAATCAAACTAAATATACAATTAATTAAAATAGGGGCCAAGATCCATCTAAAAAATACATTTAATTCAAGTAATAGAATGAATAAAGTAGCATAGTTCTAACCCAAGGTTTAAGGTTAAGAAACTAAACCATTTAATGGATACAAAAAATTCATGCAACCAAATCCATCAAAACCCTCATTCAAATATCCAAGTAATAGATTCAATGACCTAACTAGGTGAACCATTTTTATTAACTCATAGAGAATTAAATCATTCACAATCAACCATTTAAATGGAGAATGAAAACATACAACCTTAATGATGACAACATTCATAGGCCGAGATTTAAATGATTAAATATAAATAATCTAGATAACATTATCAACCTATTTTCTAGGTTTATATGAAAAATGAAATATAGAACCCTATAGGCTGGATACTCATCTAAAAGTCCTAAAACTTCTAGCTACATATGTAGTCTCAATATTTTACCAAAACTTTATATCAAAAGAAAAGAAAAACTATGAAAATAGTCCAGAAGGCTTACCTAAAAATGCAGAGGAAGAAAACAACACAAAAATCTAGTAGAGATAAAACCAAATCGAATAAAACTTTGATCTCCACATAGTAGTTGAAAAACACAAACAAGCCTATGTAAAAACTAGTCCACCATCTCCCTTGCATTTTTCTCCATTTTCCTCCATCTTCATACTCATGTCCAATCCAACCACCATCAACTAACTCCCCACTCATTATATCCAACTCCCCATACCCCCATTCAATTTCCACATTCAATGTGTGGAGAGAGAAAGCTTCCTATATTATCTCTGAACAACTCCTAATGCAAACCGTACCAATTTTTCCATTTATGCAACAGGTCATAAATGACCATCAAGAATAATCCAAGCCATTAAACCAATTAAATAATTAAAATAATAAAATTAAATAACAATTAAAAATATATTTTAAATGTTAATGCCATTGAACCAAATAACCATGTCACAATAATATACCATGTAGCCTAAGTAATAATCCATGTGGAAGGGTGTCATCAGGTAGGTCTAGGTAAGTCTTTAGTAAGTCCATGACTAAGCACAAAGAGTTCACATGTAAATTAGTAGTGATTTATTTCATGGAGGTGAGTGAAGGAGTCCATTGTAGACTATTATAACAAGAATAATAGAATCAATCTACTCCATGACAAGTATGTAGAAAACACATAGTAGTACAATATAGTATGCAAAATGAAATATAATAAGGTACGATTTTCAAGATAGTGACATAAAAAATGATATAATCAAGACTATCCAATGGTATGAAAATCAACAAATAAAACATGGATACTTATTGGAAATCATTCGATTGCCCAAAAGTCACTCTAGTACCCTAATATATTAATGCCAACATCAACCTAGCTCATATAATGGTACCTATAACCAAAAAATATACATCAATAATACTTGATCGGATAATTGATAATCTATTGCATAATTATAATAAACTATCAATTGTAGCAAGTAAGCTATATAATCAACATGTGTAAAATCAAAACATGCCAAGTCATCAACTTGCAGTCAAAATATCATTGCATCAAATCCAACCATATAGTCCAACTTAAGAAAATAAAAATATTAGTTAGTTATACATCAATAACAATAATGTTTTAATCATTATATCAAATATTTAAAAGGTTAGGTCATAAGATCCTTCCCCCTTGAAAGGGAGCTATTCTGGTGGTTAGTCAAATAGCCATACATAATGCTACCTAAAAATATGTGCATCTTCCTAAGTAGTGCTTCTTTCACTCAGTGGGTCCCATTTAACCAAAACCCAATGTATGTCTTTGTTTTGCATCCTAATGTTATGATGGTCCACGATTCTCACTGGTTTTAATTAGATCTTTTCCTCTTCTATGACCTATAAATGATTTTAATTCAAAGCATGAGATGGATTAGGTATGTATTTTCGTAGCAAAGCAACATGATATAAATCATGAATACATGATAGAGAAGGAAGAAGAGCCAGCTAATAAATAATAGGAATAATCTTCTCTACAATGTCAAAGGGCCTAATAAATCATGGAGCTAGCTTGGAAGTTTTACCAAATTTTATAGAATTTTTTTGTGGTCTAACACATAAAAGAACTTTGTCTCCAACATTGAATTCACATAGAGTCCTCTTTTTATCAGTATAACTCTTTTTCAACATAAAAATTTAGAAATTTCTTTTCTACAAGCTCACCATACAAACCTGCTCTTACATCATGACATAATTCACCAATAAACTATTGTTTTAACACAACACTTCTAAAATTTCTTTACAGAACCAACAAGGTAGAAAGATACATGCATCTATTAAGTGTATTAGCAACATTATTCTCTTTACCTTTGACATATGGTATGTCCATGTCAAAATTTCTCAAAAATTCTAGCCATCTGTGCTAGCATGCATTTAAATCATGTTGAGAGATTAATTAATCAAGGCTGCGATGATCAGACTTCACCTTAAAAGGTTTTCCTAAAAAAAATGCTTTCATTATTCAATCACATGTAAAATGGCAACAAGCTCCATGTCATTTATGGGATAATAATTTTCATGCTCCTTAAACTTTTTTGACTCATAAACCACAACTTTACCATCTTGAGTCAAGATGCCTCCTTACCCTTCATTAAAATCATCAACCCATAATTCAAAATTATCATTTGGGTCAAACATAATAAACATAGCTATTGTTATTCACAACACTTTCAACTTTGTAAAAGTCTACTCACATTGAGGTGTCCATACAAATTTCTTGTCTTTACATTGTAAAGAAGTGATAGGATGGGCTACCCTAGAAAACTTTTCAACAAACCACCAGTAATAACTAGCCAATCCCATAAAGTTGCACACTACATGCACATTTGTAAGAGTAGGCCAATCTTGTATGGCTCTTTTTTTTTGTTAGATCTACAACAATGCATCCTTGGAAATAATGTGGCCCAAGTAATAAATTTCATATTAATAAAATGCACATTTGGAGAGCTTTCTATACAGCTTATGTTGTCTTAGTCTTTGCAAGACTAAACAAAGGTGTTGATCATGTTCAACCTCATTCTTAGAGTAAATGAAAATATCATCAATAAATACCAACATAAACGTATCTAAAAATTCTCTAAACATGTTATTCATAAGGTCCATAAAGGTTATAAGAGCATCAGTTAATCCAAATGGCAATACCATAGACTCATAATGTCTATACCGAGTCTAAAATATTATTTTATGAATGTCCTCTTCTTTGATTTTTAGTTGATGGTAGCCTAATCTCAAATAAATCTTTGAGAATACTAAGTCACTGTGTTAGGATCTTAGAGTACAATTGATTAGTTTTACATAAGAAACTAAACATGGAATTGAAACCAGAAGTAATAAGTAACTAGAAATCAGAAACAACAAATAATAGGAGATACAACAAACAACCAATCTGTATTAAACTCTTCCAAAAGGAAATACAATGAAGAAATCTCTCTCTCCTCACACCTTGCAGATGTATAGTAATTCTCCCTCAAGAGTTCTCTCTCTCTCTTAATCAATTACAATCAACTCAATTACTGAATTGTACATGCTATGAGGATCTAACCCTACTATATAGTATACTACAACACTAGGGTTCATGAGCCATGCATTCACCACCCTTAGATCCACCTCTTAAATCAAAGGCTCAAATCTGTTCTCCTAAAAATAACAATTCTGGAAATGCACAAAAGTCAGTGTCAGTCTGAAGATGACTAATGCCGGTTGACCCCTAATCGATGTCAGTTGGTTCTGACCGATGCCAATTACTGTGTAAGCTGAGCAACCTCCACATTAGCTCATTAGTGAATCTTTTAGCTCCACATCTCAACAATCTCCCACTTGGAGATAAACAACTGCACCTGTACCTGTATAGCAACATCCTCTAAACATCTCTGGCTTGATTCTCCCTCTTCAAGTTCAATCTTGAAGACCAACAAAAGTTGAATGAAGATTCAACTTCTCCTTTATTACTAGCTTTATTAACATATTAGCAGGGTTCTTATCCATATGGATCTTTTCCAGCTTCAATTGTCCATCCTCCAATACATGTCTAATGAAGTGGTACCTAAGCTGTATATGTTTGGTTCTTGAATGAAAGGCTGAATTCTTTGCCAAATGAATTGCACTTTAACTATCACTATACAATTTTCAACTCTCTTGCTCCTTTCCCAACTCTTCCATGAACCGAGTCATCCAAATCATTTCCTTACTAGCCTCTATGACTGCAATGTATTCTACCTTTGTAGTAGACAAGGAAACAACCTTCTGCAACTTTGAAATCTAGCTAACCACCATTCCACCAACAGTGAACACATATCCTATGGTGCTTCTCCTACCATCCAAGTCACCTGCCATATCTAAATCTACATATCCATGTAGAGAAGTGTTTGACCCTCCATAGCATAAATGCCTACTGCTGGTCCCTCTCAGATATCTGAGAATCCATTGAACTACTTTCTAGTGTTCCTTTCCTGGATTGGCCATAAACTTGCTGACAATTCCCATTGCTTGGGCAATATTTGGTCTAGTACATACCATTGCATACATCAAGCTCCCAACTGCTAAAGCATATGGAACTCTACTCATGTACTTAACCTCATCATGTGATTTAAGACACTGTTCTTTGCTCAGCTTGAAGTGTCCAGCCATAGGTGTGCTTACCGATTTTGCATCCTGCATATTGAACCTCTCTAACGCCTTATTCACATAATCCTCTTGAGACAAAATCAAACTATGATTTTTCCTGTCTCTCTTAATACTCATGCCAAAGATTTTCTTTACTGCTCCTAAATCTTTCATGGCAAATGTGTGAGCTAATTTTACCTTAAGCTCAGTAATTTCTTGCATGTGTGAACCTGCAACAAGCATATCATCTACATATAGTAACAAGATAATATAACTACCATTATCCAATATGTTAAAATAAACACAATGGTCAGATTGACATTTACTAAAGTCATGCTCTATCATAAACCTGTCAAACCTCAAATACCATTGTCTTAGAGCTTGCTTAAGACCATATAAGCTTTTCTTCAACATGCACATAAGTTTCTCCTTACCTTTGACCTCAAAAGCTTTCGGCTAATCCATAGATATCTCTTCATCCAAATCTCCATGAAGAAATGTTGTCTTAACATCAAGCTGCTCAAGATGCAAATCCTCAATAGCAACTAAAGATAATACAGTCCGAATAGAAGTCATCTTTACTACAAGAGAAAAAATTTCACCAAAATCAATACTTGGTTTCTGTGTAAATCCCTTTACTACCAACCTAGCCTTATGTCTCATTTGTCCATTCTCTCCTTCCTTTAACCTGTATACCCATTTGTTTTTTAGTGCTTTCTTTCTGGCTGGCAACTCAACCAAATCCCACGTATGGTTTTCTTCCAAGGAATCAATTTTCTCATTCATGCCATGCTCCCACTATTTCCTGGATTCTACCTGCATTGCCTCATCAAAACTTTCTGGTTCTCCACCATTAATGAGTAACAAGTAGTATAAATAAGGGGAATAATGAATTGGAGGTTTACTTACCCTTTTAGACCTCCTTATGGGCATTTGAGACTCATTTACAGCTTGTTGTCTGCCCAAATTTTCTTATGACAGTGACCGATCCTGGTCATCTCTGATCGATGCCCGTTTACACCCGATCGATGTCGATTCCTCTTGATTGACGCTAATTTCCACCTGACCAACGTCGGTCTCTGTGTTTTTTTTTATGAGTGATGATTTTTACCCACAAGCTCATTTTGAATCATAACCTCTTCCAAATCAAGATTGCCCTGCTCAGAATTATTTAGCCTCTTGAGCTAATCAATGTACATCACCTTCTCATTGAAAACTACATCACGGCTTCTAATAATTTTGTTAGTTTCTAAATTCCATAACTGGAATCTGAAATCTCCAAAACCATAACCAATGAAAGTGCACCGCATAGATTTAGCATCCAGCTTCTTTCTATTTTCTTTATCAATGTGCACAAAAGCTTCAAAACCAAAAACTATGAGAAATGAAAGATCTACCTTTTTACCTATCCAAGCCTCTTTTATAATTCCACCATCTAATGCAGTAGAAGGTCCTCTATTAATTAGGTAAACCATAGTATCTACAGCTTCTACCCAAAACTGTAAGGGCAAACCATCATGCAACCTCATACTCCGTGCACACTCCATTATTGTTCTATTCATCCTTTCAGCAACTCCATTTTGTTGAGGTGTCCTTGGAACCATCCTTTCCTTGCGTATTCCACTCATAGAACAATAACTATTGAATTTATTGCTGTAGTACTCACCACCATTGTCAGATCTAAGGCACTTCAATCTCAAACATGTTTCATTCTCAACCAAAGCTTTCCATTTCTTAAATGTGTCAAAAACATCAGATTTCCTCTTTATGCAATAAACCCATACCTTTCTTGTAGCATCATCAATGAAAGAAACATAATATTGTGATCCTCCAATAGAAGCTACCTGAGCTGGTCCCCACACATCTATGTGAACAAGATCCAACTTGTGCTTCTTCTTTATTAACCCAGTTTTGAAAAACCTCACTTTCTTTTGTTTCCCAAAAATACAATGCTCAAAAAAATCTAGATCTATGCTTTTCAAATCTAAAAGCTTACCTTTTAACTTAAGAACTTTCATTTCCTTCTCACTCATGTGACCAAGCCTACAGTGCCACAACTTTGCATCTACATCTGAAGTAGATAAAACAAAAGGAGAATAATCAGTAATACAAGTAGATAGATAAAGTGTACTTACTCTCTTACCTTTTTCTAATACAAGTGCAGCCTTGGAAACTTTCCAAGATTCAGCTGTGAGAGTTACTATGCAACCCTTATCACCCAACTTTTCTACAGAAATTAGATTCCTCTTCAGGATGGGTACATGCATGACATCCTTCAACACTCATGTGTTGCCATTCTACAATTTCAGCTGCACTTTTCCTTTGCCAACAATTGTACAAGGCTCATCATCCCCTAAATAAACTTTTCCAAAATCTCCATGGACATAATTATTGAAAAATTCTCTATTTGGGGTTGCATGGAAAGAGGCACCAGAATCTAAAATCCATGATTCTACTTTATTATCCAAAGAAAATATAAGAGCATCCTGTGCAACAATACCTACAACTTTTGCTTCTTTATTACCTTCATGCTGATTTTTTTGTTATCCTTCAACCAACAATCTTTCTTTACATGCCCTTTCTTTTCACAATTCCAGCAGGTTATTCTTCCATTTCTGGATTTGGATCTACTTCCCATCTTTGACCTTGATTTCCCTTGCTTTTCCTTCTCTCTTTGCCTTCCCCTACTTTCAACACTTAAAGCATTACCTGATGTTTCACCTGTGCTTTTCCTATGAATTTAGTCATTCAAGATTACACTAACAACATCATCAACTTTCAATATATTTGAAGCAAATGCAGTATTACTAACTACCATTACCAAGCTATGCCAACTTTCAGGTAAAGAGCATAAGATTAAGAGAGCCTTAATTTCATCATCAAAAACTATTTTAATTGAATTTAACTGATTTACTATTGTATGGAACTCATTAAGATGACTAGATATAGCTCCACCTTCCTGCATTTGCAAATTAAATAATTGCTTCATAAGATATACCTTATTCAAAGCTGAGGGTTTTTCATATAAATTTGCCAAAGTATCCATTAACTCTACCGTTGTCTTTACCTGTGATAAGTTAGAAAACACAGAAGCTGTTAGGCTCAACCTTATAGATCCAAGAGCCTTTCTATCAAGAACATTCCATTCTTCATCTTCCATATCTATGGGCTTCCTTAAAACCCCAACCAATGGTAAATACAGATCTTTCTGATACAGATAATCTTCAATCTACATCCTCCATAATTGATAATTCTTGCCATTGAATTTCTCCATTCTTAGTTTACTTTCTTCTGCCATTGCTTTGCTCCCACTCAATCAGAAACCCTTGTGAGTGAATTCTATAATCAACAAACACTAACCTTGCTCTGATACTAATTGTTAGGATCTTAGAGTACATTTGATTACTTTTTTTATAAGCAACTAAACACAAAATTGAAACCAGAAGTAATAAGTAACTAGAAATCTGAAACAACAAATAATAGGAGATACAAGAAATAACCAATCTGTATTAAACTCTTCTGAAAGGAAATACAATGAAGAAATCTTTCTCTCCTCACACCTCGCAGATGTACAATAATTCTCCCTCAAGAGTTCTCTCTCTCTCTCTCTCAATCAATTACAATCAACTCAATTACTGAATTATACATGCTATGAGGATCTAACCCTACTATATAGTATACTACAACACTAGGGTTCATGAGCCATGCATTCACCACCCTTAGATCCACCTCTTAAATCAAAGTCTCAAATCTGTTCTCCTAAAAATAACAATTCTGGAAATGCACAGAAGTCGGTGTTGGTCTAAAGATGACCGATGCTTGTTGACCCCTAACTGATGTCGATTGGTTTTGACTGATGCCAGTTACTGTGTTAGCCTAGCAACCTCCACATTAGCTCATTAGTGAAGCTTTTAGATCCACAACTCAACACACTGTTCATTTGGTCAAATAAATCATCTATCCCTGGCAAAGGCTATCAATTTTTAATTTTTACCTTATTAAGCAAGCAATAATCATTGTAAAGTCTTAATGTTTCATTTTTATTCTTAATAATGACCATTAAATCACCCTAAAGAGACACACTTAGTCAGATAATTTTACTATCCAAAAGTTCTTGTAGCTATACATTTAATTCATGCAAGTCAACCGCATTCATGTGTTAGGGAGCTTTATATGTAGGGGCAGATTTAGGAATTATATCAATTGAAAAATCAAATTCATGCTTAGGTGGTAATCTAGGTAGTTTCTCAAGGAAGACATCCATAAACTCATTCAATATAGTAAAATATGTGTGAATTAGTTCCTTTTATTTTGGTAATTCTTACAACTAGACTGTGTAAAGCTTATAGACATTCTTAACAGCCCTTTTCAACTGCAAGGTTGAAAGTGTCTTACGCCTTTTTGACCCTTGAATACCTTATATTTCTAGAAGTTGCCCAAGGTCATTAATGCAATGAATTCATTTGCCAATGCAATCAAGCATGTTTTGGTGTTCTTGTAGCTAATTAGCTCCAACAATGAGATCATAAGATCCTAAAGGTGTGAGGAATAAATTCACCTTGGTCTTGAAGACACCAAGATCAAGTTTAGTTTGGTCCAAGAATTCAAGAATAGGTAGCTTTTTATCGATACTAAATTCAACCTCCTAACTTTATCTTATCAATACAAGTTTGATTTAACGTTGTTTAGTAGCAAAAGGAGATATGAAATAGTTGATTACACCTAAATTAATTAACATAGTTAAGATAAACCCATTTATAATACTTCTAGTTTTAATTAGGGTAGCTTGTAAGTCAATATTTTGATTATCAATAGTAGCATATACCCTATGATTTTTTGATTGACCTAGTTTTAGTTTGGGCTAATCCTTTTTATAATGGTTATCACCACATTCTCAGCAAACCACAAGTCTAGATGAAGCTACTAGAATAATATTAGTACATGTGGCTGGCCCACATTAGTTGCTTTGATACTATTCTTTCTTAAAAGAACCAGATTTAAGTGATCCTTGATATTTAAATTTTTTATTTTGATTATAAAACTTGTTAACAAATATATTATCACCAAAAAATCTATGATTTAGGTTTGATTTCTATAAGTTCTTATTCATGGGACAAAGACTTTTAGATTTAGATAATTGTTTATTTGATTTAAATGCATGCCTTGCCTTTTGGCGAGACTTCTCTTTTTCCTTAGCCCTATAGGATGATTAAATCATTGCTACCAAATTCCTTAGGTTTTTCATATTGATGTCATGCATTAGTATTTTCTTGAGCCCAAGTTTGAATTTAGTGATATTGGTTTCCTCATCATGTATATAGTTTACATGACATAGTAGATTTATAAACTTGTTCTCATACTCAACAATGAACATGTTTTCCTACTTTAGAAGTTGAAAATCAATAATTTTTTTTCTCTTTATAATTAGTAATTAGGTATATTTTTTGAAATTGTGTCTCAAAAACTAACTAGGTTAGGTCCATGGGCTGATATTCTTCAATGGCAGAAAGGTGATTCTACCATACTAATGTAAGACCAACCAGTTGATAAGTTACCACCCTTACTTTCACATTTGATGGCATGTTAGGTAGGTTGAAATATTTTTTCAAGTGTACTAGCCATGCATCAGTTTTGTCACCTGATTCCTCACCCAAAAAGGTAAGTAATGAAAGTTTCTTTAGCTCTTTGATGATTGGGTTAACTGTGGTCAAGTCAATTCTTGTATTACAGGGCCTACTTGTCCCATTTCCAATCTAGGTACTTCCTCTTGGGATACTCCTTTAAGATTTTTCAACCTTTGTTCTTGGTGCCAATCTTTCCTTGCAAAGTATTTAAGTCTTTCAAAATTTCACTGAGGATTTATTCATGCTTGTCACTTAGATTCCCACTGACTACATAAACATTTAGAACCTCATTATTATTATCATCATTATTTATGGGAAGTTCTTCTTGGTTATGAAAGGGGATGTGACCATGATGTCTCGTACCTTATCTTCTACCTCTGCCTCTAGATAAGTTAACATTGTATAGGTTATTGTATATATTTTTACCACTCGATTGCATTCTAACCATCCTAAGAAATACAAAGTAATAACTCAGTAGAATATAGATTTACAAATATTCATTCCTAAAGATCCCTAGAGTGAAAAACTAATCTAATACTAGATGAAACAATCTAAAATAAAATTGAATTGTATATTAGAGTACATTTTTGGATGTGTGTCAGATCTAATACTTCACTTGTTGATGTAAGCAATAATTATTCAATGTACTTGCATACACATAACTAGAACCAAAGTAGGTAAACTAAGGTAATTAGATATGATTAACTACTCACAAAGGGTGCTATGGGGAAGTAGGTTGCCTTTAAGGGTGTTTATGGGATTCAAGGAATATCGATGTACTCATACATGGATAGGTCTTGAGCTCTATATGTGGAACTAATTCTTCCACATAGGACCGTTTATAGGTCCTTATCCCTTTGTAAATGCCTCACTCTCTTCAGTCAGTTTTAGTTCCAATTGAGGATGGTTAAGTAGTTAAGATCCTTCTAACCAAAAAGGATAACTCTAAAAACCTATGTTATCATTTAGGTTAAATTATTGTACTAATTTCATAATAAGGTATGATTTCATAAATTTAAATCATAAACAATAATTAATAATTAATTTAATACATACAAATTATGTTAAATTCTCATAAGTATACAACAGAAATAACATTTCATAAAAGAGAGCACAAATAAAAATAGATTGAAACTCAAATCTCCACAGTCAACTATTAAGTTCTACTAGTCGAGTTTGTTAATCACCTCATGGCCTAAAAGTCACCACACCATTGCTAACATGTTCATTTTTAATTCACACAACACTCAATAATCATTATTATATTAAATGAATAGTGATACAATTATGATTAATTTTATTATTCATTAAATAAATTTCATCGGTAGCTTATAATCGAATCCATGTTAATGATATTATATTATCAATAGCCAATGCAATATAATAAAATAAAAGATAATTTAATGTACTCAAAAAATATTTTAACCAAGATTATATTCAGTTAATCATTGATTATTCAATTAGTTATAAGGTTAAAAGAAAAGAACATATTCACTTCATATGACTTTCACATGTACTATAATAAATTTCAGCCATACTTTAACTCAGAATTCTATTAAAAAGAAAGAACAATTATCACCTTAACCATTCATATAAGAAAGAATTCATAAAGGAAATAATCCCCTTTATAAAACACTTCTCGAGTAGGATCAACTACAATAGGTTAATATGTTTTAGATATGAACAAGTATGATCTATGCAGGGATTCAATAGGTTTCAGGTAAACCATAAATTAGAATTACATAAGCAACAAGTTTTTTCATAATTAAATATATCTACAAAATTCATACAATCAACAATGTCTTTCATAGAATAGGAAATTTTAGGTAAGTTTCAAATTGAGTAGAACCCAAATAAAATGTTTCAATTAAGGAAATATTACAAAATAATGTTAAACACGTCATATGACAATAGTGTAATCAAGTTTAACCATCATTCATTCACATAAACATCAAATGAAGGAGAGTACAACACTTAACAATTCCATTTCATACTACGAATAATCTAAGATAGTTTCCTTAATCAACTCTGTATATATTCATTTTAGAATTCCAATTTAATTGAATTTCAATTCTAGGTAGTGCTTACCAAACTAATTAAACTCTAAAATTTTACTTATCTCAATAAAACATATTATATCAACTTTGAAAAATGAAATCAACACTAATAGGCTTAATAATATCAATACACATACCTTTATATGTAACCAAATATGTCTAAAGTATGTATTAGAGAAAGAATGTTATTTATGCTTCTACATATACCAGCAGCAAGTATAATTAGACTAATCATATAACCGATGCATAGCTAAAAACATTTAAGAAATATCTATATTATATATTTTTACCTCAATTTAAATCATCATACATAATCTAATCACAAGTATCTATTTATATAAGCTAAAGAAGGTTAGCTAAACGAGTCAACAATGACCACTTGTTTAATTGAACTCTAATTTACTTAACAAGTAAAACCAGCATACTTGTGTATGCTTTTAACATCAAAGTAAACAATATGCATATGCCTAAGTAAACCCTTACTCATATTCTCCATCAAGTATTCTTATGTAAACTAAACAAGATCATATAACTAAGTCAAGAGATCAATGTTGCACTAATATTATCAAATGAATATTCTAAGTTAGCAATAAGAATGATGTTTATCTAAACATTCAAATAACTTAACATATGTAAATAAATTAACTTCAGCCAATATAAAGCAACTTTAGCATCTTACTATAAGCAACATTTAAACTTTTATTTCTTTTTTCATGTCTTCCATTTCCAACACAAGGTTAACATATCATAAATCACTAACATAATTAAACCAATATCAAATGACATAATATATTAAATATATTCATGAACTAAATAATATTAAATATTAAGTAAATTAATAATTTATAATCAACATAAAATAATTCACTACCATTAATTCACATTTATCCATAAGATCATCGGGAATATAGCATCAAGTAATCAAATTAGATAAACCCTCCCAACCAACCCTAGAAGTTCAACCATTGGTGGCCCTTACCATTGCAACCATCAGCTAGATGGCAATTTCAACAACCAAGGTCAAGAAGAAAATTTTGAGCAAGTCAGATTTTGAACCATTAGAAATATCAAAACAAATACACAACATAAATTAATGAAAATCAAACACCATTCTGAGGTGAGACATATATAACCAAACCTGATATCAATATAAATTAAAAGTGGGGATAACCACTATAAGATATTCAAAGGATATAGTAATGGATTTAATAACTAAATCTATTTCCATAGGTTTAGAATAACCAACTTGGAACCCCTCAAAGTTTAAGATCAACATATATCATCTTAGCTACAAATTTATAACCTAGGTACACAAGCATACAAGTTTTCTTTTATTATTTAGGCCTAGTCTAGGAATGGTGACCCAATCGGGATATACTTGACATAGTCATATAACTAAATATAAAGTGTAAAAATATAACTCAACAGTTATACACAACCAAACCACAATCTAATAATAAAATCAAAGAATCATAATAACCAATCAACCCATTAATTTTGACTCAATGATACAACATTCCCAAGTAGCATTCAATAATTCTTATAGACATTCAAACAACATTAGATTATTTATCTAGAATCGATCTATTAAATTTTTGGGATCGTGATGAGGTCTCATGACCTCATATGATTCCCACAAATCATTAAAATTGATATAAAATCATTTTAGTCATGGAAAAAAACACTTGCAGGTTCTAAAATTCAAACCCTTAATAAACATATATAAATAAAATTCCAACAGACCTCACCTAAATTCGTAGGTTTTCAAAAAAATTACAAATACACATATATATCCATTTTAAAAACCCTCAGAGATAGGAAAGCCCATGTAAAAATTAATCCACCATATCCCTTATATTTTTATTCATTTTTTTCATCTTCCTAATCGCATCCAATCCAACCACCATTGACTAACTCACCACTCCTTATGTATAAATCCCCATTCAATGTGAGGAGAGAGAAATCCTCCTTCAACATTGTCAAACAACTCCCAATGCAACCCATACCAGTTTTTTCCATTAATGCTATGGTCATAAATGACCATCTAGAATAATCTAAGCCATTAAACCAAATAAATAATTAAAATCATAAATCAAATAATAATTAATATTTAAAAATAGAATTTAAATGTTAATGCCATCGAACCAAATAACCAAGCCACAATAATATACCAAGTAGCCTAGGTAATAATCCATGTGGGGGTGGTGTTATGGGATAGGTCTAGGTAAGTCTTTAGGAAGTACATGACTAAGAAAGAAGAGTTCACATGAAAATTAATGGTGAGTAATTTTGTGAAGGTGAGTGAAAGAGTCCACTGTAGACCATTATAACAAGAACAACAAAATCAATCGATTCCATGATAAGCATGTAGAAAACATGTAGAAGTACAATATAGTATGCAAAATGAAATGTGACAAGGTATGATTGTCAATATAGTGACAATAAATGAAATAATCAAGACTATCCAATGGTAGGAAAATAACCAAAAAAAACATTAATCTCTATGAAAACTCATTCAAATACCCAGAAGTTACTCCGATACACCAATGTATCAATGCCAACAAAAGCCTATCTAATATAATGATACTTATAACCATAGAATATACATCAATAATACCTAATTGAATAATCAATAATCAATTAGATAACTATAATAAAATATCAATTACAACAAGTAAGCTATATAATCAACATGTGCATAATCAAAACATGCCAAGTCATCAATCTATAGTAAAAATATCACTACATCGAATCCAACCATATAGTCCAACTTAAGCAAAGAAAAATAGCAGTTAGTTATACATGAATAATAATATTCTTTTAATCAGTATACCAAATCTTTAAAAGGTGAGGTCATAACATCAATGAAGGATCAAAGTGCAAGGTTTTTATCATGTGTAGGAATAAATAAAATCAATGTGTAGCTCAATGTTAAGGAGTTTTGATACTTAATGATCACTTGGTAAATTACTAAGGAATTATTTATATATGTTTATGTATCTCTATAACATGATGCATAAAGTATAACATGGAATATTATGACAATAATAATTAAAGATGTGTGAAATTATGTCAAAATAGAAGGACCTATTGACAGTTAAATGAGTAACATAAACTAATCTACATGTTTATTTATTACGAGATTTAATTGGAATCATACCAATCTAATTGTAGGTACCTATGACTAAAAATTATTTATAAAGATTTCAAAGGGTATTTGAAAGGTCAAGATAGTGCTTGAGACTTGACCAAAATCTAGTGATCGACAAGATTTCCTTTCAAATAATCAAACAAATTAATAAAAATGAGAAAGTACTAATAAATTTATCAAAAAAACATGAAATATTCCAATATAGTGCATGTTTAATAACAAATATCATATTTTTTCCAAATGTTATTGCTCGTGTTTGACTATAAAAGACCTATTGAAGATGTAATCCCTTGAAGGATTAAATACTCTAATGTTTAATTGATGATGAAAAGATACCTTTTATATGAATAATAGTATTATATTTATTCCTTATTAATATATTAAAATAAAAATATAAAATATAAAAAATGACACAAAATAATAAAATGAAACAAAGAAAAAAGAAAGAAAACAAAAAACTTTAATCTAAAAGGAAAAGTTATCTATATAAATAAATGAATGATATGATACTAAGAATAAGAAAAATATAAAAACAAAAAAGAGTAATGAAAATGATACAATACTAAAATAATAAAACTATATAAAAATAAAAATAATATAAATTCAATTATTTTTATATTGTATTAATTTGTTGTTAATTACTCGAATAATAATTATGCAAATGGACTATTGTTTAACTCTAGAAATTTGGTGAAGATGTCTGGGTTGTGGCATCAACCCTTCAACATGATTTCCCTCTCTTGGATTCCCCAAGTGATCCTCTCTCTCCTTTGATTGAGCCCTATGGGATGATGGATCCTCCCTTTGCTATTTAAACTGCACATTTGATGTTTTAATCTACATCTCTAGCCGAGCTTGGGGGGGTAGCTTAGACCTAATTTAAGGTTACCTTAGAAGCAAGAGGTTGGATCTCTACCCAGTGATTGGTATCCTAGGGTGCCAATTTTTCTTCCCTCACTGGATACTAGAGGCCACATTTGTCAAGAATTATAAGGGATTTAGAAAGAGAAAACCAAATCCTTTAACCAGGTAATTTGTCATAGCAATTAAGCATAGCCTCCTATTTTGAATAGCTTAGTAGATGAAAATAAAATCCTAGTGGTCTCTTTTGAGGATGAAACTCTAGAAGAGGTGATCTAAAATGAATCTTGGTTCTATAAGCAAGGCTTAATATGTAGATTTGATAGATTTTGCCCAAGTCTTCTTACTTTGTATTAGTGGATTTCAGACTCTTGGCATCCTTTCTTGGAAGACAACTTGGATATTTACCACTATGCCATGGGATTGTTTATTTTTATCTTCGATTGCTTGGAAAATAGTAACAAGGTGGTTATAGCTAAACATTGGTATTGAGATCACCCTCTTCTCATCTTAAAACCTTGGATCCCTTCATTTAATCCTATTCTATAAAACTTTGTTTCTAGGTTGTTTGGGTTTGTTTGCCCTATCTCCATCCTTAATTATAGGTATATTCTTACTTATTAGCCATTGATGGTTCTTTTGGCAAGATGCTAACTATTGATGCCTCTACTTATATATTCTCCCATGCCACCTTTACTCATATTATGGTCAATCTAGATTTGTCTCAAGATCTTCCTACTACCATTGAATTAAGGGCCAAAGATTGGATTTGGTTGCAAACCCTTGGCTATAGGGATTTCCATTCATATTTCCTAAGTACTTCATGCATGGGAATTTGGCCTCCTATTTCTCTTATTCCAAGAATAAAGTGGAATCTTTTTGGTGGAATTCTATGATTAATGACCATCTGATAGTATCACCAGCACTCCATCCTCATCTTCCTCTAAGTTTGGTTAGTGTTGGATCTCTTGAAGTGGCTCCATGAATTCTAACATAGAGTGAAGTGTTGTTTGCTTTGAATATTTTTAAGCATTACAGCATGGTATTTTAAATAGAGATAGGGATAAGGCTAATTTTAATACTGTTATTAAAGTTTTCATTGATGGGGGATTCCCAAATGGTAAGCTACCAAGTTTGGATGAGCAGACAGTGGTTGAAAAGAAGAAAAAAAGGATAGGGTGCCTTAATCCTACCCTCTAGAAACATTTGACTATATAAAAAAGAAAATTTGGTGCTATGATAATTATGTTGGTGTTTCTAGCTCTGAAGGAGGTTAGGCTTCCTTGGTGTTTTGGGGTTGTGGGTATTTTGTTCATTTTTTGGTGTTTTAGGCTGTAGGTATCCTATATTATTTTAGGAATTTTTTTTCCTTTGGTGGTTTTTGGATAGTTTAGCCTAGGGTTGGGGGCATTGTTCCATCCTAGATTTTCATCTAAGGCTTATGGGAGTTGTTTGAGCTTAATATTTACAATGGGTGAGAAACCCTTTAACCCTCAATTATCCATAAAATAATAGTAGTAATATAAATTTAGTAACTAAAATAAAGAGAATGTAAGTAAATAATAGAAATTAGAATTGAAAATTAGCAAAATAGAGTAAAATTATAATCATAGATTAAAGAGTGAACTCGAGTTATGACAAGAAAAGTATAAATTTTATTACTAAACCATGAATTTCATAATTAATTTACAATATTTCTGAGAAGAGAAATTTGTATAAAATGAAAACTCAATAATTTATCATACAATGTATGAAGTATTCCTCATTATTCAAGAAAACTAAAAAATAAGATCCACACATATGACTGTATTACTTTTTTAGTCATTAAAAGATTAAGAATCTTGTCCATATTTAGGTAATCAATTTATAAATTAAATGATCAACTTGGATATACCTAATTGTACCAAGCATGACACTTCATCATCATATAATGTGTTATTTAATATTCCTAAAATTAATTCTTGCTCTTAGAGATTTATGACAGAAGTGAAAGTGCAGTACATCAAACTTGAAACTAAGAGCTCTTGTACCAATATAGTTCCTAATTTTTTAATGACATCCTTTAAGTCTTTTTAGTGTTAGCTTTTAGACGATCTTGTACCAAGATTTATCTCATGCAATTTGATGTAATGGATTCGAACACAGAGAGAGCTATATTTTAATCAAAATAGTCAATATATTAATAGATTTCCCATTATATGAAAATCATATAGGATATTAAAAATATATATGAAAGGCATTCATATATTTATGGAACTCATATCTCCATAAATATCTCCTTGTATCTCTACTAATATTCACTAACAATATTAAAGATATATATGATATATTGTTGTTACTTACAACAATATATAACTCTAAATAATTATATTTGACTAATTACCCAAATAAAAATATAACCATAATAATAATTTACCATATGATAATTCACTAAGAACATGTGAACACTAATTTTTCTAACATTTAAAGCCTTCACTTTGTAATTTAGTTATATTTTAAGTTATAACTAAATTTTTTTATTAACTTAAATAAAGTTAAGTTACATTATTAAAAGTTAAATAATTTATATTAGGATTTTAAATAATAATTTCATAAAGCTAACTTATTATGACTTGATATCTCCATTAATTTAATAGACCAAACATAAATCTTTTTGTAATGGAGAGGGGGGCCACTTGTAAAAACTTAATTAATCATTAGTAAAAGTTATCATGTGAGTCAATAAATCATAAATGACTAATGTTTAAGTAAATAATATTAAATTCTATTTTGAAATTATTAATCTTTATTATTCAAGAATGATAAAATATAATAATACAACCAATAGTAATAAATTTTCTATAGCACTAATCATTCCTTTTTTTGGAGAATATTTCTTTCTCCCACAACTATCATGAGACTAACTGTTCAAAGGATTTATTCTCTAATTCTGGAGTAGTTTCATCTTCCAACTAATTAATATTGGAACTATGAATCCCCCTTCTCTTCCCCCCCCACACCCCCCCCCCCCCCCCCCGCCGCCCCGCCCGCCCCCCCCCCCCCCACCCCCCCCAATCCTAAGTAATAATGTAGATAATTAATTATAAAATACTTGGCTCTCTTATAACTTCCCATTTGATCATATTGTTGTCAAATGAATATGTGACCTAGCATTCAAAAAATTTATTGTAGTGTCAACTTTTCCTCCCTATTTTGACTTATTGGATCATTTGTTTTTTAAATTCTTAGATAATCCATGGATTTTGTAGTGGTTTTGGATTAGAGCTTGAAGGGTGTTCTAGAAGTTGGTGATCAAGGCTTCTAGCAATGGCATTTTCCTACTTTCCCTAAGTTGTCCATGGTGATGATTATTCATTTCACTCTTGGACTAGTTTGGGATGTTTTTATGTTATTCATTTTTGGTTTAATTTTTAATTATATGGTCTTCTATTCTTTAGTCTTCTCTCTTACAACTAGCTAGTTGGCTTAGTGAATGCTTAGATTTTTTACTTTCTACCCATTTTATTTTGTTCTCTTAGATATTTATTATCTTTATTAATTTTATCTACCAGTTATAATATTTTTTAATATGGGGTAATATTCTCTTTCCTTTATTATTCTATATCAAAAATAAATCTGCTAGAGCACTTCACTAATTATGATCTAAAAACTAAACTAAAAAACAACATACTATGTTGACAATCAAAATAAAATTGATAACTATTACCATTAGTGTGATATTATGATGTAAAAAAAACATTTTAATTTTATTTTAATAATATATCCACTATTAAATCAAAAATATTACATGTTACAAAATAATTCTACTCAAACTGAAAATAAGCCATCAAAGTCTAAAGTGTCAATACCAAAACAAATAATAATTAGTTTAATCTTCATCAAAAATCAAATCAATCAAAAATGTCTCTTCCTTAGTTTTATATTCAATTTATCTATAGATTAATTGTACACATCTAGATTACCATAATCATGGATAAATGGATACTAACACATTTACAGCTTGAGGAAGTAACATTAGTTAGATCAATGATAATTTTAGAGGATTTGAGAATCAATAAGACATTACTTTCAAGGTTAAGATTAATAATTGGAGTTAACAAATTACTTATAAATTGTACATGATAGGCTTAAGTAATTGGGGAACCATGTCCAAAATATTGAGATCTCCAACTACCTCTATGAAATGGTAACCAAACATGAGTACCTTGGATTGACAAAGAACTAAAATCTACTATATTTAAAATACTCCTAAATTCAAGATTACTAGTATCAAAATGAAAGGATACATTAGTGTCATGATTGAAACTATGTGTAAACATGATAGAGCTCCTTAAGAATCTAAAGGGTCTACCTCAGTAATTATCTCAAACATGTGGCATAATATCATTTTGTTGATATTCTTTTCATGAAACATTATTTTTTTAACTCTATGAAACTCAACCCAACTAAAAAAAAAATCCTATAAAATGAAGATAAAAAGATAATCGGACAATATTATTATGTTTGTTATCATATCAAATATCACTATGATCTCTAAAAAATATTTTTTAAATAAATAAATTACTTAGATGTTTTAATGTTCCAAATTAAATCAACTAAAATGAAATCATCATATGTAAGTTTACATTCTTCTTAAAAGTTTTCTTTAAATTAAAGTGAAAAATAAAAAATATGGTTTATTATTTAAAATTCAGTCAATCAACACATAATACATACAATCTTCAAACATTCATACTATATTTTATTTCAATTATTTAATAGTCCATGGTATTTCAATATAATATCTTCAAACTATTCACTTTAATCACCCATGAACTGAATTATGTTACATTATTACTGAAGATACCAAGAAACTGTGATAAATAAATATAATGAACATCAAGTCTTGTAATACTTATGATATGTCAACAAAATCAAACAAACTCTAACAATAAAAATCTACCTTTAAAACATTTCATTGTTTGTCAAAATCCAAAACTAATATCTTTCAACATTTGTTTGAAGACTTTTAAACTTTGCATGTTAACACATATAGAGAAACCTTATACAAACTTAATATACAATATTTTTCCTTATGAAAACTAATGAGTTAAAAGATCTAAGTTTTAAATAATATTTTTTTATAATAAAATAACCTTAAAATGTAACCAAAACCTTTTGTATCAAAATATATCAACCCTATGAATCAATTTCTTAGACAATATGAAGTATGAAGAGCACACTAAAAAATTTATGAATTGATCAAATAAAACTAACATCATTGTCACAAATTTTTATATCAAATAAAGTGTATCAAAATTACATTGAATCTAAAACCATCAAATTTTGTCAAAATCATTTGAAGGAACTTTAGCATAACAAAAAATTGCCTATTAACACTATGTATATTTAACAACATATTTCTTCTTTTCATAAAATATTTCACATATTAACTAAATTTTCAATGAAATAAATTAAACGTGATCACATTTAAATATAGAAAAAACTTGAAAATAACCCCCATAACTATTTTGAATTGTATTCATATTTGAAGATACAATAATTCAAAACAAACCAAAAACCTTCCAACTATATTCACATTTACAAATAACATTACATAGAGACAACCGATAATTAAAATTTTTTAAAATAAGATTAAATGTCAAAATCCATCATAGAACATCTCTCTCTCTCCTCTCTCTCTCTCTCTGCACTATGGAATATTTGTTTTAATAATATTATGGGTTTTTTCTCCATTCCATGATTTCTCCACTTGTCACTTTCATTTCAATCTTATGACTTGATTCTTTGTCAAGGTGGCATTTTCTTTTTTGCATTCTTTTAATTTATTTCATGTTTAATCTTGAAAAATAATTTAATATCATATAATAACTATTGATTATCATGTTTATTTTTATGCTTGTGTAGGTTTCTAGGTGAAACAGAAGAAAAAAATATTGCCTTCTTTGACCTGTTATTTGTCTTTCACCTTTCCTATTATTTTTATGCATAAAATTGATTTAATTTTCCTCAACATATGTTTAAAGATATAATTCAAATGAAAGAGACTTCAGCCATTGTATTGATATGTTATCACATAATTTCATGTAGTTTTTTTTAGTTTTTTAACTCTTACACTTTTTATTACAGCTTTAAAGTCGTGGTTGGCAGGTCTAATGCTTGGATAAGATTTACTAGTTTTTTTTTTAAAATCGTACCTTTCTATATATGAGTGTAGATTTCATTATAACAATGTCATAGCTTTTTTAATTTTTTTTCATTATTTTTTGCTTGGCAATTTCATATAGCCTGCCACATTTCAACTTCAGCTTGGCTCCGTTATTTTCTTTCTCACACTTCCCATAAGTTTTTTCTTCGCCCTTTTTAAAAACCATCACTTTTATTTGTATGCATAAATAAAAGCATCTAATTTATTAGAATTCTATATTCTCTCTTTATGGCCATTTTCTTGGTATCTCTTGTTCTTATGTTTTAAGCGAAATATTTTTGTTAGTAACTTATTTACCTTGATGTGTTTTCCTTTGTTTAGGTACATAAAACATTGTGCATTTCCTTAGTAAAATCTATTTTTTCTTTGCATTCTTCTTAATAGTTGTATGTGTTCAGTGTTCTTTCTTCTTTTCACAACACATTTTTTATGTTTTTATAGTTACACATTGTAATTTATCCTATGCATCCCTGCACTTTTTATTTTCTAGGTGCATGTTCCTTCTTATATGGTTTTTAATTTAGTCGTCCATGTGGCACTAGATGGTTTCATTTCTAATTTTTTTAAGAAAAGTGATTTTCTTTCATTTGGCATTTTACTTTCCTTGTTACATAAATTTGGTCTGAGTGATAACATAAAGCTTTACTTTCTCATCTATTGATTTATGTTTTTTTTTTCCAATAATTCATCCATTTCAAAACAATTTAATGAAAAAAAAAGAAAAAAAAAAACCTTTTATCTTCAAAGCTCATGTTGATTATTGATTTTATTAGACATTTCATGCCTATGGATAGTTTTTTTAATGTTCAACTTCACACATTTCAAGTTTTATTTATTTCATAAACATTTAATATTTTATTTAAAAAGAGAGAAAGAAAGCATTTACTTTAAATGCTCATAATAATTATTTGTTTTTATCTCCAAAGTGGTTAGTTTTAATTCATTTAGTATTTTTTAGTAACTCAATTCACTTTATTTTGAATTATCTTTTTCCAATTTTTTTTACATCTTCATTTAAGTGGTATTCACTTTTTTTATATAACATCATTTACAAACATTTAAATTATATTATTTTTTTATTTTTTAATGTGGATTTACATTTACACATTTATTGATCTAAAGCTTATTATAATTGGTTTCACGTAAGACTTTTTTTAGGCATCAATTGATTTATCTTTATAAAGTTTTAACTTGTGTATTCACATGAATATTTTTTGAAATTGGACTATTTTTACTTTCAAAAAAATTCTCATCAGATTGATTTAAAAAATTATGAGATAACTACTCTTAAGAAATAAATTGCATGTTAAAATGACACTTTACAAATTTTACAATGCATTTTAATGATAAAATAATTAGTATGCAATCTTCTTTCGATGTTCTAAATTTATGTTTTTTGCACATGTTAATGGCTCTAATAAGGAACTTAGTTGTGCTTATAAACAAACTAAAAATTCTGTAAACACTCCTACCAACCTCGACTTAAAAATTATGCAAAGTATGGTCTACTTGGGTGATGGGCTTGGTAAGTGTGAAACTATTATTCTTGAACCTCTTTTACTTACTACTAATAAAAATTTTAGAGGTCTTAATTTTAATGATTTAACTATTTCTAATAAAAAAATTAAATCATATTGTCTTCCTTACCAAAGGACTTATAATGCAACTTCTTTTAATTAGAATATTTATAATTGTCATGCTTTGATTTAAAATGATAAAATGTGTACACATTATAGAAAACACAGACATTGTATATCTAAATGTTGAAATTTTGATCCATGCAAATCATGTGGTAAATCCACTCATGACACTTTACATTATTGGAAAATGACAATCCCCTTATTTAAAATATAAAACTATTTGGATTCTTAAAAATAATGGATCTTCTAGAGAATTTAGTATGTCTTTTTATGATAATTATTTGATTGTTTCACATCAAATATAATTTTCAAGTGACACATCTTATTTATCTCTCTTTTGATAAAATTTATCTATTTATGCATTCTTTGCTTTTTATTGTAAAGGATTTACATTTTATTTGTATATTTTTTTGACTAACTTATTTTCATGCAGGATTCCATACTTTGTGATGGAAGTTATCTTTAGCTCACTTTGCCATTATTAGATCTACTTTTAGGACATTATTTGTATGTAGATCATTTTATGGCATATTATTTACTTAACATGAAAGATTGGTGTTAGCTTGTTTGATGTGTAGGGTTTTTAGTGAATCATTTTTTCTTCTTATTGGTCCTTTTTTCATTGCGTGTTGACCAATTTTTTTATAGAGGATTATTGGAGATTGTTGATGATCACACCTTCATCCTTGTGAATTTTGTTGACGCCTTCTCTTCTTCTTTCTTCCTCAAACTATTTTAATTCTTCTTGAAAGAAGTTTCTATTAATTGAGAGTATAATGTAATTTCAACTCCCTTCCATATTTGTAAAAGGTTTTCTCTACTTTTGTAACCTAAAATTAAGCTTAAGAAGGAATGTTGGAGATTAATATTATCTGGGGATTTAGGATTTACTTGCATAAATAACTCCTCCCCCCACATGTCACACACTTATCCCCACTCTATTTGAGAACACAACACATAGAACACATCAAAGATACCTTGTAAAGTCATTATGGGATTCGTATAACTCTATCAACCTTCCTCTTGATTTATTTAAAGATCCTTCTCCTCCTCTATTTAACAATAATTTTTCTCTTAAAATCTTTTAATGCCTCTTTTAGATTGAGTCATCTCTCTCTCTCTCTCTCTCTCTCTCTCTCTCTCTCTCTCTCTCTCTCTCTCTCTCTCTCTCTCTCTCTCTCTCTCTCTCTCTCTCTCTCTCTCTCTCTCTCTCTCTCTCTAAACTTATTTTTACTATTGTACTTGGAGATATTTGTTTTCAAGGCTTTAAATAAAATTGTGGGATTTTTTCGCATTCGACAATTTCTCCACTTTTCACTCTCATCTCAATATTTTGTATTGGTTCTCTCTCGATATGACATTGTTCATTTTTTCATTATTTTTAATGCATTCAACATTCTATCTTGACCAATAATTTAATACAAATATATGCCAATATGATTATAGTAAGTATCTAAAACCACTTGAACATGAAATAAGATAGGTATTGATACTTTAATATAAGGTTTAATCTTATAGGAGGGTATGTGCTAGGAGGGTATATGCACAAAGTTGGAGGACAATTTCATGGATATTTACCACAATGCATATGTGCTATAAAATAATGTGTATGCATTATTTCCATAACACAAATGCATTATGGCTTGCGATACCCAAGCCATAACACATATGCATTTTTGGAAAAAAGAATGTGTATGTGTTCCTTTACCAATATAAATGCATATGTGTTATAGGAATACATATGCATTATTATAATTATAAGGAATGTGTATGTGTTTCTTAAACATTAAAACAAAACAAAAATTCTAATTCATTTCTTCCTCTCCCATTTTTATTTCTCTCCTCTACCATTTGCATTTTGCTTCCCATTTGTATTTTTGCTCCCTTAGCATGGAAATTATTGGTTTTCCTCCCGCATTCATGAAATAGATAATGCTATCATGAAGAAGAGGTAAGTTTTATGAATTAAATAAAATTTTTTGAATTTTTTGTTAATATTTTTCATAGTTTAGTTTTTAACTTTTCTTTAATAGATCAGCATGCTAACCCTCCACCTAACCTTCCTATAACTCCACTAGATCCCTTAGGAAATTAGGAGGATATAGTTTCACACATAGTGGAGAACAAAATTGAAATTAAGTAGATAATTAGGAGAATGAGGGAGCCCACTTCTACAAATACCCATCACACCTATTTGGACAATACTCTAGAGTTATTATTAAGTCAAGTTGACTTGATAATTGGTCAAATTGACAAATGGAGCTCATATAGGGAAGTTGTATGGCTTATTATGATAATAAATTATCAACATATAAGGTGAAGAAGAAAAAAATAAAAAAATAAAATGGTTGTGCCTTATTTATCAACCCAACCACCAATGCACCATTTCTCATAATGACTAAATGTTTCCCAATCCATTGATGCCAACATAATTTGATTAAAACTAATTTTTGGGAGTGATGTAAAATAGTTTTTGATTATCCACCATGTAATAACGATGAGATCCCTTTGTATTTTTTTAAGAAACTCTATTGTGAGTTTGTCCTCAATAAAATTCCAAATTATTTTGATTATGGTGAGTTTCAGGACTGAGGAAAAGACTATGCAAAGGATCGACCAAGTGCACTTTATACATTTAATTATCCTAAAAGGATCCCTACCTAAAGCCACTTCATCCAAAGATTCCATCTATGGTGAAGGAGGTTGTGGAGATCAACACTTTGCATGCACTTAGTGAGTTTACTGATACACTCATTCATCACACAAGCAAGATTTCAGAGATAAATGCTCAAGATACTCCACCTAGTGGCCCTACCCAACCCCACCCATGCAGATATTATGGTTCTATATGCATTGGAACTTTGGATGATGATGGTAGTGCTTTAGTGGGCTTGGAGGATATGGTCTAAAATGATGTCTTATTAGCACACATGTTTGGTTTGGATGCATTGGGACTCTCTACATGCATGCAGGTGTCTTTTATATCAATTTCCTATTAGAAATTTAAGTTATATTTATAAATTAAAAATTTTAAAATGAATTTACACATTTAAATTGAATAATATATTTGTATTTTATATATATTTATACATTTTTTGTTTTCCAAGAGGAGACATTGCCTTCAACATCACAATTTCAATTTACTGAGCTAGGTAATGTGCCAACCACTACTACATATATATTTGTTAGTAAAATACCATATACATTTACATGGATAAAATTTTGAGTAAATCTTATATACTCTAGATGTACATTCATACACCTTAATTGCACCATTGGTAGATTTTCTGTAAGAAAATATAAAATGCCTAATATAATTTTGTTTGGCTTTTTATTGTTTGATGTATTAACATGGATTGGCATAGTGTTATAAACTCATCCTCCATCTCAATTTCTTTTCTTTTATTTCAACTTTCAAACTATGCTTTCAATAACCAAAATCATGCACTTATAAATAAGATTGTCCACTCATTCTTATCTCTACAATATTTAGGTCTATTTTTTGTATGTTTCTTTAGATTTTGATGAGACCTATTTTATAAGGTTCTAGACACTCTTAAAAGGATTGTATAGATGTCCTTCATAAAATAAACTTATCATTCTAAGTGTCTTAACTTGATTACAACTCAGTTTACAAACTTCTCAATAAACACCTATACAGGTTACTTGTCTTATTATAATGACTATTTCTAAGGGATTTTTTATCACACCAATACTTAGTTGGACTAAAAAGTAATGATTTTTTTTAAGCAAAGTATTCAAGGTGTTAACATGATCAAAATTTCAAAATAAATCAACTTAGACACCATAGCTTACAAGACCGTCCTCAACTATACTGAGTCACTACCTTAAGATAATTAGGCCTAATGACCTTAATTAGGGAAAAATCTAAAATACACCTGAGCAAAGCTATACAATCATCCAAACAAGTGTATATAGGTATATAAAGGATGTTTAAACACCTAACTTGCATTAAATGACTCAATTTTGCAAAATTCACTCATAAATCCTCCCTTTTTGTCTTAGAGATACAAGGTTGTAGGTTTGCATGAAACTCATATTTCAATAAATGTGATTGTAAAGATTTATTAGATCCATAACCTTTGGAATCATCTTCTATGCTTGTTTGTCTAACTATTCCCAAGTTTTTATGAAATTTAAAGGATTGAAACAAAATTTATAGTCCTCTAATGATGCAAAGTTGGTCTTTTATACTTTTTCCTTCATGTTGTGCATCCCTAAAATGATAGATTCAGAATGATCATGTTGTTGAAGGCTTCTCCAAGTTTAGGATGTGTTAATTTAGGTCCTTATTCCTTTAATAGACCTATCTCAAATTATAAAAATTGATCTTTGAAGACTTATCATGTCATTTAAGACCTTTAAATGATTAAGAAAGATATATATGACCTTAACTAAACTTAGGAGACTCCTATCCATGTATCATACCTTCTATAACCTATTAGACACATTAATTATTACAATTTAAGAAAATATTCATTCAAATACATTTGAAAATTTAAATAACATGTATTAGAGGGAAACATTTCAAGACCTCTAAATGACCTAAGACACACAATAAATGCATCATTCAAGGCTTATTGAAACCTATCAACCCTTCTAATACTAACTATAGGACCATATATACAAGTATGTAGGATGCTTTTGCATCAAGAGTTGTAGGAGATGCAACATTGCCTTGGATGTCTTGTCATTCTCCCTCATGAAACTGACATTTCTTGCCTTTAGTTGGTGTTACAAGTCATATTTCACATATCCACTTGTCACATTCATGCTTCCCAAGACCTCATTAGATCTTTTCATATCTTATGGAAGACTAAGTTTATTAACAACTTATTTAATCAATGAATTTCCCAAGTTATTAATTATTAGGTTATTTGTTTAGTTGATGACTAGGGTGGACACTCCTCTATCATTGTGAGTTGAGATAGACTCAAGAATTAATGCTAAAATTTCATCTACTTAGGCACTCACCAAGGTCCATATTCACTTGTAATTTTGAATTGTAATTTAATACTTTTGTTTTAATAATTTTACTACATACTTGGGAAAATATAACTTATATGTAGGAATGTATTATGTATGTAGGGCTGTCATATGAAATTTGATAGTCTAATTTATATGATTATTGTGGCATCTCCTCATGTTTTTTCATCATTTGACACACCTGTTCATTCAGCTAAACTTGGTGTTGACCTAGTGGAGCATCAATAGAAAATTGAGAAGGACCATGAGCTTGTAGTAAGTATATGTTTAAATGATTTTTTATTATAGTTTAAAATGATTTTATTAACTTGGTTTCATGTATACTTGTTAATTTTATAATATTTTTTTATTTGAACAGGTTCAGCTACAAGTGAGCTATGAGCGTAGTACCCATAGTCAAACCTTGGAGAAATCTAAGGCATTCAAAATATCTCCATATACATGAAGGGCACCCCAGGGAGAGTCTTCTTCAAGGAAGGCAAATAGAGGGAGACTATTTGATGATTAAGATGTTTTAGATGATGTAATTTTTTGTATGCCTATATGGCAATGTATACATTTTTGGTATTGTATATGCGTATATGATGTATGCACCTGACATTAAATACTATGTTGTTAGACATGATATAATTTTTTGTATGCCTATATGGAAATGCATGTATTATTGGCATTATATGCCTATATATGGCATTCTTACATGGCATTCTTATTTTATACATGAATATTTAAGAAAACCAATGAAGTAAGTCTTATTTGAATCACTTCTGTTCAGAGTATTATGAATGACTAGTTTTGAAGTATTCTTAATTATTACAAATGTTATGAGATTGAGAATAACTTGTTAGGATAATGTTGCAAACTAGATTGGTATTTTAGAGCCTACAATTATAAAGATTGACATTTTTATTCTTAAGAAGCTTTTTTTCTATAAGAATGCAAATGAAATAAGAAGTAAGGGGTGTTAAACCTATCTTTTCATTAATTGAATCCTATAGTAGTGAATTTAACCTAGAAACAGGTTCATGAAAGTTGAAAACATTATACATGTATTTAGAGTACTATGAATGATAGGTTTTGATGTATTCTTAAGGATTACAAATGTTATGAGATTGAGAATAACTTGTTAGGATAATGTTGTAAATTAGATTAGTATGACAGAGCCTATAGTTAAAAAGATTGACATTTATTATTCTTAAGAATCTTGTTTTTATAAGAATGTAATGAAATAATAAGTAAGGGGTGTTGAACCTATCTTTTCATTAATTGAATCCTATACTAGTGATTGAATCAATCTTAGATTGCTAGTTGTTAGACACTTAGTCACTTATCTCAGTTTTGAGTCTTGTGCATGTAGTGGGATTAAGGGAAATAGACCCTTATAAGAAATAAAGAATATCATTGATTACATTTGAATTATGGTTGTATGATCATGGTCATCTACAATTTCTTACAATTCCAAAACTCTGAGTTCTTAGTGGGATAAGCCTTATAAGGTAGTATCAAGGTAGAATCTCATTTTAAACATGTGAACTTATTATGGATAGAGTCTATACAAGAGGAATTAACTCAAGAAGGTGTCTAAAAACTCAAATACATAATTTTAAACCCTCTGAACCTATACATAGATTTGTTAAATCAAACCTAGGATTTTGACCTAGAAGTGTGCATATATTAAAACTTAACCATTGAAAGTTCCTGGAAATTTTAAATCTAATGTTTTTTCAAAAGGTATAAAATAATAAAGAATATTTAAAATGGTATGGATAGGACAAGTACAAATTTCAAGTTTGAACTTTGCCATAGGACTAATGGAGGCCTAATGGGATTCTAAGAGTGTGAGAATAGGGGTTCAAAGGGAAATGGTTCAAGAGCCTTGGTGAGAGATTCAATAGATTATGAAGATTCAATACATTTCAAAGAGGAAACCTCTTAATAGGTGATGAAGTCTCTCCTTCCAATGGGAAGGATTTTACACTAGTGAATAAGCTCATATCAATCAAGGAAAGATAACATCATCTATAATTTAGTTAAAAATCTCTTGAATCTTATCTTTAAGCCTTCAATTTTCTTATAAATTTCCTAGGACTTCTTCATTCCATGGGGTAGACCCTATCCTATCTCCATTCCCTCTAAAACATCCCTAAACTCCATCTCTAAAATTGAGAGTAGGAAAATAGACCTTGGGAGAGAGCATAGAGTCTTTGATTGGTCCTAAGGGATCTTAATATTTGATACACTTGAATGTATCACTTCACTCTCTTCAAACTTCAATCTCTTAATTTAAGATCTTTAGGACCTATGCACTCTCTTTTCCCTTTCAAGACCTTCTTGATTGAATGGATACAAAATACCTTTTTAGTGTTGTATTTGGGATAAAGACCAATTTTATGAATTATCATTAGGCTTTTGACATGTATCAAAGGTTTTATATTATACATAAACCAATTTCATATTGGTTTAGAGATCTTTTTTATAAAATAGTGACTTAACCTTATTTTTGTCAAGAGACCTAATTACTCCACTAGTAGGTCAAAACTTAGATGATTACTTATTTTCCTAAACCAACACCTTATTAAGGTCTAAATGATATTTTGAGTTGAGAATCAACTTTTACTTGGCATCTTTTGGCTCAAAACTGAGTAAGATAGGTCAATTTTCCTATTGGTTATCTAGAGGAACTAAGAATTCTAAGTATTACCATGGATGACTACTTAGTACATCATTCATACACCTTATTTTGACTCTAAAACACTTTAAATGGTGTACTAACATTCTTAACTAGGTCTCCATATATTTTCATCAAATTATATGGGTTCAAAATGGATTTATGACCATTTTTTAATCAAAACCCTGTAACTAGGGTTTTCCTGCACTTTAAGGACTCAAGAGATAATTAATCTTATTTCATAAAGATAAAAGAGGTTATTTGAAAAATAAAAGTTGTATAGGACTCCTCACTCACTTGTGTACCTCATCCAATCCTCAGTTTCAAACCATACAAAAGTTTCATCGTACAAACAAGCTCTACAAATAGTGATTTTTAACAAAAATTGGTTTGTGCTAATAGAAAAGGACTTTTAAAGTCTTTAATTAACTATATTTTGATTTTTGGAGTTCAATTATATTTCAAGAAAGGCTTTTCAATCATCATACTTTACTCATAATCACAACATAAAACACACATATTTACACTCCTTGTAGGTATGATTTGAAGATTCTTGTTTGATGTTTATTCCTAAATAAGCTCCTTTCATCTTGATACTCATGTTTATACTTTTGGTTCATTACTCTAAGAAAAGAGTGTCCATTTTTGGCTCCAAAACTCTCTCTCAAGGATTGTATTAGTTTATCAAATCATAAAATAGACACTTTAAACATATAAGATGAGTAGGGTCTTTCTAACATTTAGGAAGACTCTAAAGAACTAACAAACACTACTGACTCTACTTAACACTTTAAAAATCTCACATGGACATCATACTAGTTTATACAAATTATGCTCCTGCATCAATAGTTCTAAACACTTGGCTCCATTTGGTCTATGATACCGCTTGGTCAAGCTTTGAAGGCACTTTGACCACCTGTAGGTCACCATTTAACCTAATTAGGTTTAAATGGCCATCTAGGTCTATTTTCTTATTTGTGAAACCTCCAAAATTTCTCATCTCTCATGAACCACAAACTTCTCTCTTGCTAGTGTCAAGATCCTTCCATTACCTATAGGCATGCAATTTAGCTTAATTAGGCCTAGAAGGCCTAATAGGCTTATTGACTAATTAGTAGCCTCTTGAATGGATTTTGACCCTTGGAACACTTTTAAAATATTAAAACAAATATTTCAAAGGTATTAAAACCCAATTCCAATGCCACTAACTTATAGCCATGTGTATATGGTTCACTTGAACTATTAAGTTGGTTACACCTTTTAGGCTTCTTAATGACCTTTAATAGCATTTTTGCCTCCAAGATCTACATGTGCAAATACATCACTTTGATCACGTCTATATATGTAAATTAAATGTTCTCTAATGACCATGACATCCAATTCCACCCACAAGTGCATTTTCACTACTATTCAAGAGCATGGAAATAATGACAATAAATGTTGTCAAAGTTGAAGCTATAGCCTAAGAACTCCATTTTTGGTACTTGTTAGCTGAAAAATGGAACTAAAAACATTTACATAAGGGTGGATAACATCCAATACTAGGTTATTGGCCTCCCATCTAGCTCAGTCAATAAACCTACCACCCATTTTGGGCTCAAGAACGCCCTTTTCAATACAAGAAAGATGTTAATTTTTAGTCTAACTTCAGGGATGCATAGAATAAAAACTATAAGTCATATGGATGAACCATAAGATCCATCCTATTTATGTTAAATACCTATAATTTCACCTTATATCTAGTTTTTATCAACTTTGAGATCAATCTGTGGTAGAAGTTGCAGTAACAGGGCCTAAAATTTAACTTTTTGGCAGTGAAGAGACAACTTGTTGACCTCCAACTAACATTTTTACCTCTGAGATTGATAGGTGAAAATACATCACTTAAATAAAATTTATATAGGAAAATTACACATGATCCAATTCTCATGACATCCAATTCTACTTAAAAGTGCATTTTCACTACTGTTTAGGAGCATAAAAACATTAACAACAAATGTTGTAAAAGTTGAAGCTACATTCCAAGAACTCCATTTTCGGTGCTTGTTGGCTAAAAATTGGCATTGAAAAAATGTGTAGAGGGTTGGATAACATTAAATACTAGGGTCTTATCCTCCCATCTATCCTAGTTGACAAACCCACCATCTAGTCTGGGCTCAAGAATGCCCTTCCTAATACAAAAATGATGCTAATTTTTAGCCTAACTTCCGGCATGCATAAAACCAAATTAAGAGTCATATGGATGAACCATAAGATCATTCATATTCATTTTAAATCCATATAACTTCACATTATATCTAATTTTTATCACCTTTGAGAGCAATCCATGGCAGAAGTTATAGTAATGGGTCCTCAAATGTAACTTTTAGTAGTGAAGAGACAACTTGTTGACCTCCAACTAGCATTTTTACCTTTGGGACACATAGGTGAAAATACATCTCTTTTAGAACATATATATATTCAAATTACATATGTTTCAATTACCATGACATCCAATTCCAATTTCAAGTGCATTTTCACTACTATTTAGGAGCACAAAAACACTGGCAACAAATATTGTCAAAGTTAAAGCTACATTCCAAGAACTCTATTTATGGTGCTTGTTGGATAAAACCTAGCACTATTAACACATCCATATGGGTATATAACATCCAATACCATGTTTTTGGCCTCCCGTCTGGCCCAATTGATAAACCCACCACCCATTCTAGGCTCAATAATGCCCTTTCCAATATAAGAAAGATGTTGATTTTTATCCTAACTTCAGGTATGCATAAAACCAAAATTGTAAGTCTTATAGATGAACCATAAGATCCATCCTATGCATGGGAAATTATTATAATTTCACCCTATATATATATTATATATCACCTCTGATAGTAATTTATAGTAATTTATGGTAGAATTTGTAGTAATAGGTCCTAAAATGCAACTTTTTGGCAGTGAAGAGATTACTTGTTGACCTCCAACTAGTGTTTTTGCCTCTGGGACCTATAGGTGAAAATAAATCACTTTGATCACATTTATATATTAAAATTACATGTTATATAGTGACCTTGACATCAAATTCCACCCTCAAGTGCATTTTCACTACTATTTAGGAAAATGGAAACATTGACAACAAATGTTGTCAAAGTTGAAGCTACATTCTAAGAACTCCATTTACAATGATTTTTGGATTAAAAATATAACTAAAAACATATATATAGGGTTGAATAAATTCTAGGACTAATTTTTTTACCTCCCATCTATCCCGATCGACAAATCCATCACCCATTCTAAGCTCCAGAGCACCCTAATACAAGAAAGATGTTTATTTTTAGCCTGACTTCAAGCATGCATAAAATCAAAACTCTAAGTCATATGGATGAATCATAAGATACATTATATTCATGTTAAATCATTATAATTTCACCCTATATCTATTTTGTATCACCTCTGATATAAATCTATGGAAGAAGTTGTAGTAATGAGTCCTAAAATGCAACTTTTTGGTAGTGAAGAGATAACTAGTTGACCTCCAACTAGTGTTTTTACCTCAGAGACCCATATATACAAATCCATCACTTCAAGCACATATATATAGTAATATTACATGTGATCCAACAACCATGACATATAATACGACCTATAAGTTCATTTTCACTATTGTTCAGGAGCACAAAAACACTAATAACAAATGTTATCAAAGTTGAAGCTACAGTCTGAGAAATCCATTTTCAATTCTTATTGGCTAAATAATGGTAGTGATAGTACATCCTTAGGGGTGGATAATATCTAAAACTAGGTTTTTGGCCTCCCATATGGCCTGATCAACAAACCCACCACCCATTTTGATCTCAAGAATGCCCTTCCCAATACATGAAAGATGTTTATTTTTAGCCTAAATTTAGGCATACACAAAACCAAAAATGTAAGTCATATGGGAAAACCAAAAGATCATTCCTATGGATGGTAAATCCCTCTAATTACACCCCAAATCTATTATATATCACCTCTTAGAGTAATCTATGGTAGCAATTGTAGTAAAAATTCCTAAAATGCAATGTTTTGGTAGTGAAGAGACAACTTGTTGACCTCCAACTAGTGTTTTTGCCTTCATAACCTATAGGTGAAAATACATCACTTTGAGAACATCTATATAGACAAATTACACATGTTCTAATTACCATGACATCTAATTCTACCTGCAAGTGCATTTTCACTACTATTCAGGAATTCATACCAATGAAAATATGCAAATCAATGAAAAGTGTGTTTGTTTTATGTGTAACATTGGTATGTAATCCCATTTGAGGCAATTTTAATGAATTTAGTTTAGCTATAATCCATGTAGATTTTTATAAACAAGTACATTTATGTGTTTTCAAGGCTACAAGGAGAAAGAGACTTATCATGTGTAATTGTTTAAGAACATGAAAACACCAAGTAATTTTAGTAAGCTTCTCTTAGCTTCAAGAATATGAAATTCTTTACTGACAGTGCCAACCATGTGAAGTTGGAAGCTTATTTGGTATCACTAACTTAAAAAAATGTTAGTAAGTAATTAAAGATGAAATTTATGTGTGTACTACCTACAAAATCAAAAACATTTGATAAAATTGATTACATCTACATTTTACAAGTCAACATACCTATACATTTCAATCTAATGAACCACTAGGATCTTCTCTTATCTTGATAGTATCAAAAATAGCTTCATGTTCTAACTCACAAAATTTTCATAGATTCATGTTTCTTGACCTCCCATGATATTTTTTCAATTGAATATTCATTGAAAGAACAAAATTTGAATAGTGCAGTATCTTCTTGTTCATTTCAAAGTCTTTAAACAACCAAACATTTGATTTTTTATAAGATATTATTGAAGCCAAGTTCTAGTGACTACCATAGACCTAGTGGGATAGTCAATGGTTTTTCCATCTATGACCAGGGAATTCAATTATTTATTTCCATGTATACACTGACATAAGTAGTAATTTTTTCCTTCATTTTCCTTATCCACAATAACTATAAAAAAATGTATTGCATCATAAAAAGAAAAATTTAATGACACTATAAAGATATATAATGAGAATAAATAGTACATAAAGATTAATCTTCTACCTGGCTACACTAGATTAGATATATGGTCAAAGTCATATGATGATGTCATATATATAATTCAAAATGCTGGTGGAACCTAATATGTGTTGATTAGAATTAGAGGTCTGGAACTCCAGTCATCCACCCACTTTTATGACTCACACTCATTCCAAATAGAGTCCATGCATGTAGAATAAAAGCATGCCAAGTGTCATGTATGAATAATCCAAGAACCTACATTTGAGCTAAAGAATTAGTGAAGCTCATTGAACCCATTAGAGTCTTATAATCCTCATAGTTTTCCAAGTATTTTCTATCTATTAACCAAAAAATGTCTATGAACATAATAATTTGCTTGAGCACCATGACATATGTTCTCATTCCACCATTCAACCATAGTTTTTGCATCATTCAAATTAACAATATGGTCAAATTTTAACTCCTCCTTTGCAGTGACTCTTTGTATACATGCTCCATCACCATCATGCTCCCATTTTCCATGGCCAACCTCAATGAAACTCCAAATATACTCTACACTAGTGGTAACATGTATCCTACTCAACCAATAAAACATATGTGTATTCTTGAATTATGATGTGAAATTTTCTAACCAAATGTAATGTTGATTAAAATTAATGTTCCTCTGAGTCAACTATTCATAGCACTTCTCAAAACAACCTTGTACATAATCTATACAATGTGATATGTCATCACTGATATAGAAATGGTACTTCCTTAATATTTTTTGATATTCCTCTATACTATTAGGTGCATACATGAATTATATATGCATGCATATGGTAACTTATGTTAAGTTGTAATACTGTGATTCAACTTCCAGTTGTGGTTTGAATGTGTAATTTTTAGCAAAGTCAACTAATGAAATAATAGAATCAATTGGGAATGTGTCCTTAATTATCTTGAAATATTTATCTAACCATTTAGTCGTATGTGTGTGCCTTACATACTAATAAAAAAAATCTCCATGAATTTGACCATAAATTTTGAAACATGTATCTCTTTTGTAACAAGCTCACACCTTTTATATTCTTTGCCATCTTTTAGTTGATAAGTCACATATTTATATTTTCACAAACCAACTAATTCTTATCTAATTGAACTTGTACACTCCTCATGGATACATTTTTTTTATTTTTAACAATCCACCATAAATGTTGCAATTTCCATCCAAACATACATTCTTATAAAAAACTGTCCATTTGGTATTTTACAAAAAAAATTGGAATAAATTCATTGGCTGATTTTAGTGGAACTTCTACGCCACACTCTTTAAAAATGTTGTTAGTATGAAAATTATAATGAATTTGGAAAAAAACATTATAGTGCATTGAAAATTCAACATGTTGCCTACAAAAAGTGGTACGTGTGTGATTTATTTTTACATAAAAATATTAGGCCATCTCAAAAAATCTTTGACTAATAGCAATTTATGGATGGTTTTTATAAAAACTTAGAGTACAATTATGTTTGAGTCATATCCAAGAAATGTTTCAGATGTGGTTCATGATTACGAGAACCAACTCTTATTTTCACTACATCTCTTGCATTAGGCAAAACTCTTGTATTGTCTTTCCAAAATTGTGCAAGTAAGTCTTTCAAAGCATCAGCTATAGCCTTGTCCTTTCATGGAAGTCTACCAGAGAATGCCTAGATCTCTCTGGTATTGGGTTCATTAAGTCTTTCACGTTTTAAAATTGATTTCATTAATGTTTTTCTATTTATATTAAGTGTTTGGCTTGTTTTTGAAATCAATCATTTTTTCCCTTATTTCAGCACTTACTACACAAGTTGTCATTATAAATCGAGTAGCATTACAATATTTGTTGTGTGATCTTAGGCCTGCAGTATGATATAAATCATGTAGATTTTCAATAATTTCATTATTTTCATCATCCATGTTAGATGTTCTTATTCCTAATGTGTAAATTATAGGTCTCATCTTAACCAATTACATCAATGAAACAAATAATTGACATCTTTGACTATCATAATCCAGTCTATGAAATAAACTATCCCAAATTTCTTGATCCAATCTTCTTGAATGGAAGTCAAACATTTTTGTATGCATTGTTTTCAAAATATTTTCATCAACTTCAATTAATTAATTGTCTTTTCTACTCATAATTATTGAAGGTGTTGTTAATGGTGGAATCCTTTGAGAGGGTGTTTCAAAATCATGATATGTTTCCATGAAATTTTATTCATTGTTTGTTTCTTCATTATAAGTTTCTATGAAATTTTCTTCATTGTTAATTTCATCATTATTTATTTTCATTAAATTTTCTTTATTATTGGTGGGTAAAGTATCATGCATATGCTCTTCATTAACAAAATAAAAAACTATAAACTTTGAATGTGAACTTCCAACATTATCTAATTCATTATTTTCAATTTCATCATAATTCAATTAATTATTGTCAATTTCATTATAATTCAATTCATTGTTGTCATTTTCATCATTATTGTCAATTTATTTGTTATCTATGACATTTGGCTCATCAGGGTTAGTGTTTGTACCTTGTCTAGAATGAAATGCTTACATTCATACCTTGTTTTTTCTCTTAACTCTTCTAATTGCTCTGGTGTTTTTTTTCAACTCCTTCTTCTTCCTTAAATGTGAACTAGAGCCTATTTTTTTAAAATCACCCAAGAAAGTACTTCAAAATTTGGGGTCTAAAAAAGTACTTCAAAATGTATGCAAAGAATATGTAGAGTGATGCAAGGAATGTTTGTGGGCACACCAGTCTCAATTTGGGATAAAAATAGATGTTGAAAAGTAAGTTTTGCATGCACTTCAAGGAATGATTATTCACTCCTTGAAGTATAGACATATCTTATAAAAACACGCAATAATATTTTGACAAAAGCACCCAAGAAAGTACTTCAAAATTTGGGGTCCAAAAAAGTACTTTAAAATGTATGCAAAGAATATGTAGAGTGATGCAGGGAATGTTTGTGTGGATACCAGTCTCAATTTAGGACAAAAATATATGTTGAAAAGTAAATTTTTTAAGAACTTCAAGGAATGAGTATGCGCTCTTTGAATTATAGACATATCCTATAAAAACAAGCAATAACACTCATATTCAATGCATAAATCCCCAATATGATGCAATAAGACTCAATAAAACTATAATATGATGCATAAATCCATAATATGATGAAATAAGACTATCATATGATGCAATACAACTATCATATGATGTAATAAGACTATCATATGATGCAATAAGACTATCATATGATCTAATAAATCCCTAATATGATGTAATAAGACTATCATATGATGAAATAAGGCTATCATATGATGCAATAGGGCTCAATATGATGCATAAATCCCTAATATAATTCATAAATCTATAATATGATGCAATAAGACTCTTGATAAGACTATGAAGCAATAATACTATCATATGATGTAATAAGGCTTAATATGTAAGGTAAAATGAGCTAATTTTACTCCAAATCTCATAGGTCCTTTCAAAACTAGGTGAACAATGGGTTCACAAATTGGCACTAATCACATTCATGAATTTATGAATTTCTAATGAAATCATGGAACTTAAGGGTTGTGTTTGTTATAAAGTTAGGATTTAGGGTTAGGGGTTTAGTGTAACAGGTTTGTACATGTGTATATGTCATGAAATTAGGGTTTAGGGGAACTATACATGTTTAAGTGATAAAATTAGGGTTTATGATCAACATGTCATGAAACATGAGCTAATTTAGCCCCTTTAATCACATGATAGACTCTACTTTAGGTTTAATGGGTTCAAATTAGCCACATTTGAATTCATATTTGTATTTATGATTAAATTAGGGTTAGTTAAGCCATACATGTTGCATAAATTATACAATCAATTGGGCCATAAATTTGGTTTAGGGGCTCAATTTTGCATAAATAATGTTTCTAATTCACTAATTAACTAATTGGTTAAATTTATGATAGAAACATAATTAATGTTTTCCCAAATAATATATCATGTTCTTATAGTTACGTCAAGAAGGGGTTCAAATTGGCCTCCCATGCTTCCTTGATTTGATATGATAACATGCTAGGGTTAATTTAAATCTAAATCACATCATGTATACAATTTAAAATAGGTTCATACATGGCTTATTTTGACCCTAATTTCCCCTATAATTGAACATTGTTGTGTCATGTGTGTACCTTTTACACCCAAAAGTGTTAAAGCCATCAGAGATACATCAGGTCCTAGAATTTTTAGAGTTGACAATGCCTTAGGAGTCTAAATACAATTAGATATCACCATGTATATCTCATACAATCAAAAGTGTAATCACTATTAGAGGTGTTGGGTCCTATAAGTGTTAAAGATATATCAGATCCTTATGAGGCCCTATTTAATTAGATGTCACCATGTGCATCTCACATGCACATATAAGTGTTAGAGATCTAACTATCAAGTCCTAGAAGCATCATATTTGTTAGAGCCTCAGGGTGTCCAATCCAATCAAAGATTTCCACATGTACGTCTAGTACACCTAGATAAGTGTTAGAGTTGTTAGATATACATACAATTTAGATCCCAAGAGGATAAAATATGTTAGCACCCTAGGAATCCTAATATAATCAATGATGACCATGTGTACTTTTGTACATCAATTGGTCGATTCAAATAGATAAGATTGATAGGCTAGGCTTAGCTTCACTGTGTCAAGTCATCAAAAGTACTCAATGATCCCATTAGCAATAAGAAACACTAATAAAAATATGGACACATCTTAGATGTTGTAAGGGCCAAATCTAGGCATATGCCTACTGCACTCTCTATATTTATTATCTCACATGAGTGAAACGTATGATCTTTGATACCTAGATAGGTCCTATCACCTTTAACCAATATAATTAAGGCCTATTCATAAATATCATACATACATATAAGCCAAAAATGTTTAAATATTGACATCAATCCCATCAACTCATGTCTACTAAATAATTCACATGATGTGAGCCTCTGACTTGCCATTAATATAAAGAAAATGTCATGTAAAGCCCTTTAAGGTCCCATCCAAATTGAGGGAACACTGAACGTGATCAATTTTCTGTGTATGTATTCAAATTATTAATTCATAATGCAAAAGAGAACATAATTTAGCAATGGACTCCTCAACCTCAAATTTGAAGTCAGAACAAGAATTTTGAGATACTACTTTCTTATGGTCCACATCATAAGGTTTAAGCACGTTACAATGAAATATAAACAAGATGATTGAAGATATATAAAATATATAATATTGAAACCTTTAGTGAGGGGTTGCACATTGATATTCAATTTTGATCAACCATTTATATGAGGTGAGCAACATCATCCACATGAACAATTACTTGGTCCCTCTAGTTAGCATCATCCTTGAGGAGAAGTAGGTCTTAGATTGATGGGGAATTGTCATCTTTAATGTGTCTTAAATAAGATCAATATATTTTGAGCTAGGGTAACTTATACATATGTCATATTTGGTCAATGTCAGGTCTATGCCACTTTATATTTCTAAAACATAGCCATCCCTTAATGGTTTTGAACAAGGTCCCTAGTGCATTTAGGTATTTTATAAGCTATACATTAATCAATCTAGTCAAAACATCAAGGATACATGTGACCATTTCAAGTTTATTGAGCTCAAAACCACATCTTATACCAAAAAAATGCATATCCAAAGACTAAAATATCAAAATATAAGAAAAACACGTACCCAAAGACCAAAATTGACTTTTGGGTCTTATTAGAAAACAATGCATATGCATTGTACAATACATTATATAATGCATAATTAATATTTGAATTTAAATTCAAAATTGAATCATTAGTCTTGAAAATGGCTTGGATTCTAAGCCAAAGGCTTGTGACTATGCATTTACAATCGAGACCAAGAATTTTGATAAAAACTAACAAATATAAAGTTCAATCACCAAATACACTATGGATTTCAACATCAAAATTCAAAAAAATATTACCGTCATAACAATCATGTTGTCCTCTTTCTAAATATATGATTTTTATAATTTTTGGGCTATTTTAAGGGTTCAAACTATATTTATTTCTAACTACACCTTTTTTAGGCCACTACATGCCACACATAAACAAGCCTATTCATGTTTATGTAAAAAAAAATTCATTGATCCAAGTGCAAAACAAATTGTATGGTTACAAACTAGGCCTAATTTTACACACATTCAAAAAAATCAATGTTTCATTTTTTTTGAGGGAGTTACGAGGGCTGCATAGTCAGCTATCCATTTTTTTGTTAGTTTTCAGGATTTACTTAATTTTAAAATTAATAAAAAAATATTCATTGAAAATTTTAAAAAAAAATTGTAACACACTAGAAGATCATATCTAAATATTCACCAAAGGGTTTCAAATAATATTTAATGATGCTCAAAAAATGGTGGGCCGCACGCCCATCTATCTACTATGTTTTCTTAAAAAAATAGGAGGTCCTCTTCAAATTTTAGATGATTGACCTATTTATACATAAATTTTTTTCAAAGAAATAGTTTTTTGAAAACCAGACTTGAAATTCTACAATTCATGTTTTTATACCATCTTCAAATTTTGAGTGTATCCATCTCAAATTATCTACATAAGTTCAAATTTTTAAAATTTTAAAAAAATCATGTCCATGGGTAGGCCCTTTTTTGTTCCTCAATTTTGTGCACTTACCCAAGATTAAAACATTAGGACTTAGAACCTTAGGCATTAAGGTTTTAAATTGAAATAAAAACCATTTAAACATATGAAAAACTAGTGAAAACTTAATTTTATGCCATATATTAAAGGCAAATGTGACCCAAAGAAACATTAAAACTTATATAATCTGAGATCAAAAAATATGATGGAGATGCCAATTTTTTTAAATTTTAGATAGGTAAAAATATTTTTTACATTAGAGTTATGAACCAGACACAAGAGTTTTGAAACAAGGTCTCCCAACCTAAGATAAGAACAAGAGAAGTGTCTATTGCATGAAGTGAACAAGAGCATATAAATAAATTTAAAACAACAATGATAGAAGAATGGACATAGAGGAATAAGAAAGAGTTTTGAAAAGATCCCTAAACTTGAACACAAGAAAAAAAATCCTGTCAAATTTTTCAAAAATAAATACAAGAGATAGACCAAGAATCTAGTAAACAAAATAGTTCATAATAGTTACAACCCCAAACTTATACAAAATGTCTTTGAGTCATCACCAAAGAGACCTTTCAAATGATAAATACAATCAAATATCCTGATTGGGGTTTTTCCTCTGTGGTTTCTTGATGTTAAATTTGATTCCTTTTAGGGTTCTCTATGTGCCTTTTGCAACCTCTTTTAAATTTTGTTGGTTATGTTGGTTTGTCCTAGATGTTTGTCATAATACTTAGTCTCTTCAACAACCTCAGGTTTCTTCATTCCATTTTTTGGTTATCTTAGAATTTAAAGGTGATGTTGAAGGTGTGTTCTTGACTTTTGTATGGGGAAAGCTTTCCTTGTTTTTTTGCATATGGTTCTTCGACATTTTTTTCCTTTATTTAAGGTAAAAATTCAACTAGAGGTGGTCTTACTAGGGAGAATGGTTCCCTTTCAATACTTTTTTTTGTTTTCCATGGGTACTAAGGGGTAATTTTGGTTGTAGTAGAGGAGGAAACCATAGAGTCTGATATTATAATTTTTTAGAATCCTTTCTTGCTTCCAACTTTTTGATGCCTTCTTTAGATCTAGATATAACCCTAACTGGTTCTTTAACCATCTCAACTATGGATTTATATTTTTCTTTAGTTATCTCTCTTTTTTTTTAGATCAAGCAATTTCTTTGTGACCAAACTAGTGATAAGTAGGGTAGATGTTTGTTTCTATTTAAGACACTATTTATTGGGACTAGATTTTATATCTTGATTGTAAATTAATAGTTTTTAGGAGAGGCTTTTCTGAGGAGATATATATATAAAATTTGGTAGATAAAATCTTTCATCTTGACTTCGTGATATAATCCATAGAAATAAGTTTTATGATGGTTTTAACCACACTAAGAGTTATTTATTTCTCCCAAAATTTTATAGGTAGGCTGGGTAGGATAAACCACGTAGGAGTTTCAAAGAAAATATCTCCATTAAAGTTTTTTATAAGTCGAAATATAACTTCCCAAGAAATCATGGGCCCTCAATTAGAACCTTGATGCAATAATCTAGAATGGAGAAGGTGATAAGGAAAAAGTCCTTTGACATTGGTGCAATCTCCATATACCTTTTGGGATTCCACTTTCAGTTGGGATTCTAAAAATTTACAAAAACTTAAAAAATATATATTCATTATTATCAAGGGGTATTATTTGAGATATCATTAGATGCGACATTTTACTTGCATTATTTTTTTGACTTATTACTTGTTGAAAAAGGATGAGCATTCAAATTGAGTAGAATGAAAATTACACTAAATGAAATCTAATTTATTATTTTGTATAATTTATAAATAAATATGTTATGATGTTACCTAATATTTATGTTATAATTAATTAAGTATGATAAATAACACACAATAAAACAAGTACAATGAAAAAATATATATAAAAGAAGTTAACTCCCACCATGTGTAATGTTTTGATTGTGGTACAATAGATATATTATTCTATTTGAATTATTTATATAAAGGTAATAAATTTGTGATGATCGACAAAAACACATGGGATAAAATCATTAGGTTGTCAATTCTATACTAGGAAATAAATAATTCTTCTAATGGAGCTATGATTGTTCAGAGAATGGATGGCTCAAAGCCTAAAGTTGACGACACAAAAATTTAACATGAATATGAGGATATGTATATGAATCAAGGCCAAATATATTTTAACTAAGGTAAAAATTTATCCAAAAATAGATAAATGTACACAAGTGGACCAAGTGTTATAAAAAATGAAAAAGACTTTAATGGAAAATGATCTTGTACCAAAATTAGGTGTCTAAAATAGCCATTCATCATCAAAGTAAAAATATTTTAACTCTATCAAATTAAATATAAATATCATGATATAAATGTAGATAGAGATGATATTTAATAACTTTCATTAATCAAATTTTATATCTCAACTCTTTGCTTAAGTTTGGGGATCTAAAATCTATTATTCTCTTGTAATCAATGATTTCAAAGTTTGATAAATTTTATCTTCGTTATTGATTTATATGGCATAGTGAAATTATGTAGTTCTTGTGTTACACTCACATTTTAAAATAAATATTTCCCATTTGATCTTTTTCCATTTGAGTTTTAAAATCAAGAAAAGTAAAAGGTATCTACCCCAGTTAGTCATTAATTTCAAAACATAATTTTAGAAACCATTGATTGTAAAATTAAAATTAATTAAACTGTATCAAATTTAATATAAATTTTTTTGGTATATATTAGCTTTTGATTGGAGCTTCAACTAGTTATAGGAAACACCAGGGGGCCTAGTCCCCAAAAGACCAAAATACTAAAAACCTAAGCCACTAACAAACAAAGCTAGATAACATTACAATAAAAAGAATCAAGAGAAACCCATTTTAGCCAAAGCTAACCAATCTCATTGACCAATGATATACACCCACATCAACATCAAACCAAAGACACTATTTCAAGATACTAGCTACACTACCAACCTGCCACCTACTCAAAGAGTCAACCTCAAGCTACCAAAGTTTGCCTTCCTCTACTAGATAGTAAGGCTTCCATTATCCACTGGGTGACACCATTGATAGAATTCATTGAATCCATTTGTAGCCTCTTGACTTTGATTTCCTTATTATTTACCTTTCTTACCAAAGTTTAGTTTTGATAAAAAGCACAAGATTTTAGCAATAGAGATACTTGTTCTATAGGTCAACTCTTCTTCTTCCTCTTCCTCAAAAATTAATCCAACCTCATCAAAACCAATAACCTATAAATAATCAGAATCCTCATGAGAAGATACATATGGAGAAAATGTTGGCCCTTTGAAATAATCAAGATTCTCTCTGTCAAAGGAAGACAAAACTACATGACTCTAATAATCCATTTTTTTATTGTTGAGCAAAGAAATATTTTTAGAACTAGTGCCACAATAAACCTATGACATTTCAAAGTCCAAGGACTTATCAAAACAATCCTCTACCACCAAAAGATCTTCCACATGTGGGTAAACCAAAGGAACATAGATTTTTCACAATATCATGTTTAGGACAACCAATCTTTCTAACCCAAAATTTCAACAAAGAGGAGATAAAATCTTCAGGATGCTTCTTATGGAACACTACCCCTTTATGCCTAGCTTGATTACACTTGAATCATATGAATGAAATCCCTTCATAATTGAAAAATTGAGACTAGACACTATGAGAGGACTGAATCTTAATAGAGTGATGAAAAGGTTTGGAAAATTATACCAAAACATAGATTCTCACAAACCTTTGTTGAGCATCCAGATCTTGATTAATTTTAACAAAAACACCAAAAAATTTAACCAAATTTTGAAGCATCCTTGAATCAATTAAAGCTAAAGAGAGATTATACAATCTTGCCCAGATATGAGCATTTAGAATAATTGTGGCCACTAGCTCAAAAAAGTGGGCCCAAGGACAAAGAAACACACCCTTATTTCCCACAAACTAAGGACCATTTTTCCACACATAGTCTTGCTCCTCACTAAAATGAATATTAGCATTAAAAAACCATTAGGGAGCAAATAAAAATAAACTAAGCAATGGAAGGCCACACAAATTTTGATCAGACTGAGAGCTCCTCCCAAGTAAGAAGCTTCCCTACACATCTTTTAATAAGGCTTGTAAACCTTGTCTCCTTACAAATGAAATTAATATCATCATCAAAAACTTCCAAGATTAGAGGCTCATTAGAGAAAACCACCTCTTCCCCCAACTAAACTCCTAAGAGGCAGATAACCTCTTTCAACCAAGGGTCCAAATTGGGGAAAACCTTCGAAATTGCCTCTTTGTAGAAATCCCCACATGAGTGTAAGGGATTGAGAACATTATTATAATCATAAAAAATTAGATAATTGGGAGAAAAAACCCTAACTATTTACACCACTACTTCCATAAACTTTTAACCCACAGATTCCTTAGAACCATCTAGATTTATCCCTCCCTGAGCCACCTTGGCACTTCTGAGTGAATGACCTGATGCTAGGTTTAAGCTATGCTAGTTATTTTTTTACTTTATTACATACATCTTTCCTATTTATGTAGCTAATATCAACCTTCCCCTTTTTCTTCCATCATAAATAGCTTCATTATCATTCACTATTTCAGTTCCCTTCTTACATTCATGGATAAGAAACTTTACTTCCAAACCTATGTCATCACCTTCATCCATCGCTCATTTATCACTAAAATAATAAATATAGTTATGTTTATTATCTTCTTATTTAAATTTAATATAATTATAATGACATAAATATTGATAAATATGATATACTAACTCTCATTAATAAATAATTATATTTTAAAACCTTACTTGAGTTTGGGGGAGTGCAATTAATTGCTTTTTTTTGTAATCAGTGTCTTCAGTGTTTGAGATTTTTAAAACTCAATAAATGATTTATGGTAGTAACTTAAAATTATGGTTATGATTTTGGAGACTAATTTTACTTGTATAAAAATTAAATCATATTATTATAAAAATTAATAAATTAAATATTTAATTAATAATCTTACCTAATAATCAGCTGTGGATAAGTGTGAAATAATTAGTGCTTATTCAAAATTATATTACAAATGAATATTACATGTGAAACTTAAACCATAAAAAAGTGTATATGTTATTAATTACACTAACATCCCCCTTAAAATGTATTATGATAAAGGGAAGGATGGAGGAATCACGAAACTATCCCCCTTCATGACACATTCTTTCACTCTTAAAAGTTTATTGAGCTAAATAAATATGGCCTCAATCAAGGGATTTATGAATATGGATACAACTGAACATTTTTTGGATAATATTTATGATTAAAAAAACCTTATGCTATATCAATTTTTAGATAAAATACATATGGATATCAATGTGATTTGTTTAATTGTGCTCCACAAGGTTTCAAGAGATGTGGACAACACTCTAATTATCACCCCCAACTATTATGGGTTAGGTCTATTGAAATCCAAAATCAATTAGCATGTTCTGAATCCAAGCTTACTCAAGGCCAAAAATGATAGATAAAAAATAATCACCTTCTATAGTAGACAAATAAATAGTAATTTGTTTATTAAAAAATTAATTCATAATAGCTACCCTAGTATGATATATTTTTCTTACAGCTAACTTTTGATCATCTAGATCTCTGACCCAACACTATCTATGTAACCCACAACTATTTTTTTCATTCAAATTGTAACATAAATTTGAGGCTTTCCCACTGACTTATACTCAATTTCATAACTATTAGTAATATGAAGATACAATAGGATGCATTTTCTAGTTTTCTAATGGCTATCATGGGGAACCTAACAAAAGTGTGACACAAGATTCAAAATTAAATAGACAGCAAGATGAGTATGATCAAGCATATAATGCTTCCCATCAATTTCTTCTAGAGAGTACCATCACTTGAAGGAGAAGAAAAATTGGAGTAAATATGGATTCCATATGAAAAGGATTCATTATGGGCCTGAAATATTCCATGTTGAAGCAATGGAGGATGTTTTGAGTATATTGATTAACAAAAATTCTACTCTCAAATTATGAATTCTAAAAACTATGTAAAAAATTTAAAACTCCCAAGTCATTAATCTCAAATTATTTCATTAATTACTCTTTTACATCAAGAAACATCTTGGTAAAAATACATATAATAATTAAGTCATCAATATAGAGGAAAAAAATAAAGGATTTCCCATCTAATTTCTTAGTGTAGATTGTGTGGTCAAAGTAAATATGTGTAAAATAAAAATTAATTAGAAACATGCTCATATTTTCATACCAAGATCGAGGATCCCATTAAAACCCATACAATGAATTTTTAAATATATACATGTAGTTGGATTTCTCTTTGGGATAATTAGATTTTTTCTTACAAGTCTCCATATAAGTAGTTAATATTAACATCCATTTTATGGGCTTCCCACCCTTGTGTTTTAGCCAAGGATAGTAATAGATTCATGGAATTATTATTCGAATTAGAAGAAAATATTTTGTGGTAATCAAAACCTTCAACATGTGAAAAATATTTTTCTACAAGCCTAGATTTTTACTATTTAGTGGACCCACATATTGGATAATTAGTGTGGTACACTCATTTGCACCCCACTATCTTTATTCATTTTAGAAGTGGAACCAAGTCTCAAGTTTTATTTTTTTAAGAGAAATAGTTTCTTCTATCATAACTTGTCTCCATTCAGGATGCTTATAATCCCCATGATAAGTTTCTATATTTTGACTCATTACAAATTGTGTTGAGTGTGCTACACCAAACTATTGTTATGATCTAGTCTTCTTTGGATTGCTAGACCCCCTACAAATGCATGAGCCTCATTATAAATTGTGTAGTACTATTTTTTTGAGGTCATGTTATTTGTGCATGTGTATTTTTAATGACACATGGAAATAGTAATGTAGGAGTATATTGTCCTCATATGACTTATCATCTAACCTGCATTAACTCTCAAAATGGAAGTCATGTACAACACTTTTGTCTTCATAATAAACATCATAAGTTATGTCCAACACAACTAGAAATAATGGAGGAGGAGATGTTTGTTGGGTCATATGATCTAAAGTTTGTATTATTTGATGTTAGTGTGTTATTTATTATATGGACCATGCATCTCTTAGTGAAACACCCCATTTTTATCAAATTAATGTTTGGCATTATTTTAATTATGTTAATGAGTTAGGTGAATCCAAAGGTTAGTTATTAGTTTGGACTATTAGGTCTATTATGTGAACCATAACCTTGGACTATTGGGTCTATTATGTGAACCATAACCCAAAATATTATTTAAGGTTATCATATTAAAGAATAAACCAAGCTAATATTGTGTGAAATATTATTGTGAAAGCTTTATTTTTTCAATATGTAACCAATTTACATTATTTGTTTGCATCTGAATACTGAACATTAATATCATATATTAAATGAATCTAGGCCTATGAGGAATTAAATAATGGAATAAATGAAATTAAACATGAACGAGACATGAAAACCATGATGAAGTTTTTGGTAAAATTATTTTTGAATTTTTTTAATTTCCTAGAGGAGTATTTTTTTATTTTTGTTTATGGTTGTTTTGACTCATATCTAAGGAATGATTGTATTCCTAAAGAGCATTGAATTGTAGAAATAAATTTCATGTAAGTGTCAATGTAACACTGGAAATAGTTTTTAAACTTTAGAAATTTTTAATTTATATTTTTTTATTGAAGAAGGTTCTTAGGGCACTATAAACTAAGCTTAAGGCATTGAAAAGTATTACTAGCAATTTTAAATTTTGCCTAGATTTTTGAATTACTTGTGGGTGTTTTAATAGCCTAGAAGTCATTTTGAACAACTAGAATGCATTTAAAATATATTGAAGGGTATTTTTAGTATATTTTAAGGAATTTTAATTATCCTAGAGGATCCGTCATCTAAAACTAGAAATTTTAATAGTTTGGAGTGTGTTTTGACCATTCAAGATGGTGTTGGAACAACCTCGTAATTATTAATTTATGTTAGATGTGAAAAAAATAATGGCATCTTCTTCTTGGTGTTTATTTTTGCTTTGAAAATTAGTATTAGTGCCCCATTAAATGTTTAAATTGGTCTAATTTCACTATTTAAAAATTAAACTTGGGTCCCATCTCTTCTTTAGTGTGATATTTCATGCTAGGCGTAAAACTTTTACTATTATCGTGTGATTATAGTATTATTGTTTCATTTATATATATATATACATATATATATATATATATATATATATATACATACATATATATATATATATATATATATATATATATATATATATATATATATATACATACATATATATATATATATATATATATATATATATATATATATATTTTACTTACATATTCAAACCTAGGGTATTTTTAGGGACTATTTTTTTCCAATTGGATATTTGTGAAAAAAATCCAAATTTTAGATTCATCAAAGTTTTTTTTTTTAACTATTTGCCAAATTTTCCATTAAAATGTTCATATAGTTGTTAAATTCACCAAAATATACATGCATTAATAATAGATTACATGTTTTTCCTCAAAAATTTCCTACCATACATATGTTTCATAGTTTCCAATATAAACAAATTTGCCTAAAATTATATGTTTCTACAAAAATTATTGTTCCTTAAACAATACCTTGGTCAAAACATGGTACATACATCAGATTTTTGAGATAAAGATTCAATATTGACATAGATGAGTTGGTTTGAATCTTAAGCTGAGGTATTAAAGACCAAGAGGTCATAAGGTCAATTTTTGCTAGTTATTTTTTCCATTTGAATGCAAGCAAATATAATCCAAGTAATTTTATATTGAGTCATTCATTTTATAATTCAAGTTAATGCATAGAGGAATTAATAAAAACATTATTTGTAATACTTTGACCATAGTGTATGTCAAGATGTCAAATCCCCTTAAGTCAAAAAATATTTTTTTAATTTCATATTTTGTGTGTGTTAGAGTAATGTTATATATTTTATTGTCTAGTTGATATTTTGCCCAACCATAGTCATGTAAACACTTATTCCCTAGGTTTTAGAACATTTTGAATCCATTAAAATTTTCATTTTGTTGATTTGGAGTCTCACCTTGTAAGTTTTTTGAAAAATGTATTAATTTAGAGAAATAAGGAATTTTAATGTAGAACATATGTATTTTCAGTAGAATCTAACACTGTGTTTTCACTATAAGTTTAAAAATTTACAATTTGTGCTTGAAACCCATGAGTTTAAAAATGTTGCATGTCGTGTGTGATGTTAGATATGGCTAAGTTACATTATGGGCTTACATGTCCCTTAGTATTCAGTGGGCTGACAAAGCCAACAACCCACCCATGTTGAGTTCACTACTATCTCTAAGATTGGGCTATAATATAGTGGTGTTTTTGGATAAATGATAGAATTTTGTTGTCATTTATATCTAATTTTTGGTTTTTGAGTTGTTTTATATCATTGATGAGGAGAAGACTAAGTTATTTGGTTATTATGACATTGTAAGGATTTCTCATCTCTCACTTGAGAGGGGGAAGATATTGTATTGGTCTTAGATTAGTCATCGATGATAGTACAAGTCAATAAGGGTTGATAATACTAATAGTGTTTATAAAATAGAGGTCAAAATTCTTGAGCATCAAGATAAATTTTCCATAACAAGGTATTAAATAGTAACTAAGACACAAATTAATGTAGTTGATAATTCCCATGATGGTGGTTATACTATAATATAGGTTCAGAATGGTCAGAGGGGATGAGCATGCCCAATAAGTTATTCATCACTCATGTCATCATTTTTGGATCATCAGATTTATGAAGAAACATATGTTGATCAATACTAGGATGTACATAGTGCCAGTTTGTAGGTGTGATAAATACTATTGGATGGATTCGATGTTATGTTGCTCTAGATCATCTTTTACACCCCTTTGGATCAAGTGAGGTTTGATGGGTTGTAATTTTTAAATTTTATGTTATTTGTTTCTAGTGTGGCATTTATTATAGGGGGCATGCATCTCTTAGTGAGACACCACTTTGTTATTAAATATGTTTATAATGTTATTAAATTAATTTTTAGAATTATTTTACTTGTGTTAATGAGTTAGGTGAGTTGGGATGTTAGTTATCAATTTGAACAATTAGATTTTATGTGTGAACCATAACCCAAAAGCTTATTTAAGATTATCAGATGAAATAATAAACCAGGTTTGTGTGTGTGTGTGTGTGTGTGTGTGTGTGTGTGTGTGTGTGTGTGTGTGTGTGTGTGTGTGTGTGTGTGTGTGTGTGTGTGTGTGTGTGTGTGTGTGTGTGTGTGTGTGTGTGTGTGTGTGTGTGTGTGTGTGTGTGTGTGTGAAATATTTTTATGAAATATTTATTTTATCAATATCAAAACAATTTACATTGCATTTTTACATCTAAATACCAAACATAAGCTGGTTTGTGATACTAGAATTTTTCATCAAATAATACATCCTATTAGTAAAACACTTTAGTCATTCTTAGAACTAAAATATGATATACCTTTACATATTCACAATATCCACAAAAAATATAATAATGACCCTTAATTTTTTTTCTTTTATACAATTATATGGGATGTGCACCCTTACATCACATCCAAAAATTATGAAATAAAAAATACTTGGATTGACACTAGACCATTTTTATTCATGAGTCATGTCTTGCATTACTTAGTGGGGAGTGAAATTTTGATTGTAGTTTTCACATTAAATTTTTATACCATAAACTTAGGAGGCAAGGATTTATAATGCACCATGAAAATTTTCATTTCCTTGAGTGTGTGAATTTTTGTTTATCTACCCCATTATACTAAGGGGTGTATGGCATAATATGCTAAATTCAAATTTTTTTAGGTTCATAGAAGCTAATAATATATTTGTTGACAAACTCACTTACATTGTATATTCCTTTATTTATCTAATAGGTTTTATAAAAGGGTTATGAAAATTTTGAACTCCTCAATAGCATCATTTTTTAAGACAACAAACCCATTTTTTGTGAGAGAAATCATCAATAAATGTAAGCACATATTTTTATTTCTAAAAAGAATATGAGGGAATTACATAAAATAACTAGGAACAAACTATAAAATATCACCTTCCCTCTAATATTTTACTTTGGGAAAAGGATTCCTACTTTTTTTCCATGTGCACAACCTAGAAAAACTCAGGGTTTGAAAGAATATTTCAACAAATCAAGAACCATTTTATGCATAATGAGATCTTGTAATGAGTGATAGTTTAGGTGGCCAAAATTCCCATGCCAAATTTTAATCAAGTCATTTTCATGTGTACCCAATAATTTTGAATGTTGATAAAGCACAAAATTTCTAATTTTTAATAATCTAGCTTGATTATCAGCCTTGCTAATGGCTAAAATAACATACTATTCTTTTGCATTTTTGATTAAAAAAAATCAATAGATGTAAACTCAAATTTTTTAATTCAACTAAATGTTTGATCTAATAGATGGATAGGATATTTTTATATAATTATGGAACATGGTGAACTTTGTTTAATATGTCATTCTCCATCTCAATAAACCCTTTACCCTCAACAAATAGGAGACTAGAGTTCCCTCCCCCAAAAAAATCAAATGTGTTAATTTCTTCATTTTTAAAATGGTGATCCATTATGCACCATGTTGTGAGAGGTCTTGAATCCAAAAAACATTCAAACATAGGAAATATGTTTTTTTTTTAAAGAAAGTATTGCTCCTATTTTGGAGGGAAGGATTTACATCTTTTTAATCTCTACTTCTAAGTATTCCATTTTCTTGAAACATTGAGGTTCATCATGGCTTAGTTTACTAAAAAACTGACACTCTTTATCAATGTTTTCATTGATTTTCCATTCTCATTTATCCTGATGGGGGGAAGAGTTATAGAACTTGAGCTGATTGATTCTCTTTAAACTTAGGCTTTGATTTTCCTTTTCATTTGGCAATTCCCTTTCCTTTTTCAATGTTAATTTTTGGCATCATGTTCGTATCATTGAAAAATAATTCCTATTGATTAGCACATATAAGTTAGATGTAATGAAATAAAATTAGTATTTCATAGTCTTTATAAACTTACTCAATGAACTTATCAAAATTTGGTGCCACATATGTACTACCCAAAAAAAATATGTAGTGATTTGAAATGAAGATGGATTAGAAATAGCTCAATTTTGAAAAAAAATTTGTTATGAGTTGGTCATCATTCATGGCTATACCTATCTCAACAAGTAAAAATATCAAGTGCTTCAATTGAGTGATGAACTTTTTAATCTGAGGATAGTTTTCTAGACTAAGAGCATTAAATTTTTTTTATAGTTTAATACTTGCATCTCGATATCTTTCCTAAGTATATTATTTGATATGGTCCAAACTTTTTATGGTTTTATAATGTCTTGAAAATTAAAATTTGATTCATTATACACAAATTGACCTAGGATACCTTTAGCTTTATCACAATGATTTTTCCATTTCATCCATTTGATTAGGTTAATATGATGATATTATCCACCATTTTCTATGCAGTAAAATCCCTTACTAATAATCACATATATAATATACCACTTACAACTAAAGTGGTTTGAAATAGTGAAGATTACTTCTTTTATCTCATTTATAGAAAATAAATATTTTTGGGTAAAAATATCCCCAAATTGTAATTAAAGGTGCCTAGAGTAATATGTCAAAATTATCAACTTGATGAGAGAATCACAATGGGACAATATTTTTTCCAAAAAAATGTCTCCAAAAATAAATGTTAAAATGATCAAATTGATGAGAGGATCACAATAGTGGAGTTGCCTCACATGAAAAAAATATTTTCATAGCTTTGATGTGCCAAATTTTAGTTAGAACTACCAAATTTTGCATAGATCAAAATTTAACTATGAAAACCTTACCTTCTATAAATTACACACTTTGAAATGCCCTATCATTGTTATGAAATTTAAAATTTAAAAAAAAAAAAAAAAAAACTTCTATTATTATAACATAACTTTGAATTATGAATTTAAAACTGAAATACTGCAATAGATGTAAATCTACTAAGTTTACCCAAGGTTTCTCTAGAATTAGTAGGTTGGGTGTGTTTGATTTTTACACTCTCTAATATACAAACCACATGCATAAATAGTGAATATACCTAAATTTAAATATTTATTGAGGGTTACACTCTACCCATAGGCACACTATCCCATCTGTAAGATATGTGGAGAGTAAATTCCTATGGCTAATTGCTTATAAGTGTGTTGCACTCAACATACCCTACTTTCAAAAAAAAATGAATAAGTGCCCATTTTAGTATAAAAGGAACTAGTTATGATGGGTGAAAGATTTATTAATGTCTAACATGTTCTTTAAAATGATAGGATTTCCCAAGGGTTCTTATGCCTAGGTTTATGGGTAAGAATATATTTTTCATAATGCTAATAAGATTATATATTACCCTAGTTATACAAGATTTCATTATTTATTCTACTCAGGCTAACCTATTAATGGCTTTCAAAACTTTCTTAAGTGTGTAAGTTCTCTAAGGTTATACCCGACATTCCTATGTTTGGCACTTTTGTTTAACATTTATATTTGGCACATAAGTTCCTCGGAACTTTTGTCCATCGGGTCCTTTGTGCCAAATCATACCTCTTGGGTCTTAATAACTTTTTACCTCCACAAGTCCTTTTTTTCCTTCGTGAATTATTACACTTTGACCTTCAAATAAATTAGTGCACCTAGAAATAACCTACTAACCTATGGCCATTTAGACACTTATAAACTTTTAAAAGAACTTTCAAGCAAGTAGAGTGTTAGTATTTTTCCAAATGTCACAATCCCACTCACCCAAAAATTAGTAAAATGAAAGTTTTAAAGTATATAACTCTTGGGAAAGTAGAGTAGTGATAGTCATCCACATGTCACAGTCTTACAAACCCATGGTCATCAAAACATTCTAAAATTTTCTAAGTCTTATAGGCAAGTGAAGTGTTAAGATGATGACATGTGTCATCATTCCACTCACCCAAAGTCTACATAGTAAAAGGAATAAGTACGACACTTTTGGGCAAGTGAAACACTGGTATGATGATAAGTCTCACAATATCACCCACTCAAAGCCTATATAAATATGAAAGATGGTAAGATAACCATGAAGAAAGTGAGATCATGGTATTTTACCAAGTTTCATCATCCTACAATCCCAAAGTAGTAATAGGCATAGAACAAGGTAGAGAAAGAACTAGGATGTTTCAAGGAGGTGAAATTTCACCACATGTCCCTGAAACTATATAAGGTTATGACAATAGTAAGGTAACACTTTTGAAAGGATCAGAAAGTTGATAATTGTCAAAAATAAGATGATGAAACACTCAAAGCTAAGAAAGAAAAATCCACCTAGTATCAAGATTTTAAAAAGGATGATGCATCATAAAGCAAATTCAAAATATGAAAATAGAAAAAATGAAAAAGGAATAAAGACTATTGGAGCATTAATCTACATGAATTGTCCAACTATATTTAATTTAACAAACTAAATGAATCTATGAGGTAATATATGCAATGATCCAAGTCAAGGGTAATCACATTTCCATCGAATTAACAACTGCAAATGTGAATTTGAAATCCATTTAAAATCAAGTATACACACACTAAATAACTAAAGCTTAAATGTATAAAAATGGATTATGCTTCAAATTATCCACCTCCCCCTTTTGCATATTCCATTTTGGGGTCTGACTAATATATAGATACAAAGTTTGATGAAGTGGCTCTCAATCATGACTTCAAACACTACTCGACCATTTGGGAGGAAGTTAAGGTATTAGAGCCCTATGGCCCTAAGGAACAACTCTAATCCTTTACATGAAGGTATAGGCAAGACCTGGTGGTGATTAAATTAGTAAGTCTACATGATATACTAATAAAACTAGAGGTAATGCCTTGCATCACCCTTCTCTATGATTTATTTGTAAAAAGTCGAATTTCTATAAAAATTATACATTTTCGATAGCACATTACACTAATAGCCTATGTAAGTGGGTGTTCTTTTAATAAATATTAAAAATTCCCTCCCCTCAAAGTAGATTACAACCAATTGCTATTTGCCTAGTATATGTATACAAATAATGTAACTAATAAGTTTCAAGAATAGTCACATGACCTAACCACCTTCAAGATTGACTCATCTTTGCCATCCCTATTACCACTTTCAAAATATGAATCAGGATCGCCATGGCCTTGTTGAATATAATCCATGGTTTCCTAAGCATAACTAATGTCAATGGGGTTTGGATTCCCCTACTAGACGCCATCCTCACCTCCACCACTATCATTTCCATAAGACAAATCATCATTGCTAACATGGCCCACCAAGTTAGTAGCTCAAACAACTAACCAGATGGAAATGTTTGTATGATGTCTTCTCTAATGGATGACATAATTGGGATAGTCCAATCAAAATATTAAAAACCTTAGGAACCCTCACTTGAATATTTTAGGAACATAATTTATGATGATTTCAACATCCTTCACATCCAAAAATTTATAAAGAACACGACTAGGTTAATAGAGACCACCTAGCTAATGGTATACTAAGCCATTTATGACAAGGCTATGCTTTTATTGTCTGATCATATCAAAATTACTCTTGGAAGTATTGGTAGATATTGGTTATACCTAGATTGAATAATTATTATAGTGGAGGGAACCAAATCCATTCCCATGTATCTCCCTCAATTACAGCTAGATAAGGTGGCAGAGCAATAAATTATGTCCCAATTGGTAGACTCTATGGATGTTACAATGAGGAATACCAAATAGGGGGTAGTCCACCCAACCCCCATCAACATTGGCCAAATTTAGTACACTATGTGGCATTTTAAACCATAACTTAGGCCTAGAATATCCTATGACTTTAAGTGGGCACCCTATAGATAGTAAGATCTAAGGAAGAAGGTTAGGTACCACTTAAATAGAGTTAGAGTTATGGTGAAAATTGAGTATGCCCACATGTAATTTCCACATGATGAGGTGTTTTTATATGCCTTGAATGAATTATAAATTCATACTAGGATGAACAAAGTAAATATTTCAATGGTGGTGGATAATACAATCCAATTACAACTAAGGAGGATGCTTTAATAATTGAGAAAGAGCATTGGGATTAGAAGCCCCCTCTTGGACCCTTCTCATAGGCAAAAATTATAAGATAGTTGTAGTTTGGACCATCTGAGCAAGATTCTATAGGAAGTGAATAAGGAATCACTCATGGGACCCCTCAACATTCCATTTTAGTGGTCATGTTAGTTTTGGCATTTACCAAAAAGTAAATAGTAACTTGTCAATAATTAGTAATTGGTTAATTAGAATATTATTATATAACAGTATTACGATATAGGTTATAATATATGTTATTAAGATATATTGTTTATATTATCATAAAAATATATCATAAATAGGTTTTCATAATTATAGGGGTGAGAGAAATTAGTAAAGAAATTATAGGAATCATATTCCTATATATATATGTAATATCCCCAAATGATTTATTAATTAGAATAGAGAATAAAGAAGAATATTATTATGTGAGTAAAATTTTTTGTGTTCAGCTCTGTAGTGCATGAATTAACTCTTTTTTTGGCTCTTTGAATTCATAAAAATGGTATAAAATTAGGTTTAATTATAAGATGATTGCCTCTAGGAATGATTGATCAGTTACATTAGCATTAAAGACTTCACCCAATGTGTAGTTTTTAAGATGTTTTGATTGTTCTATTTTGCATCATTTTTGGGGGATTTAGAGACTAACATTTCAATGACTATGTGATCTAATCATCCAACATTTATTTTCAACTCTATGTGTCAACCACTGATCCAATAAGCATTCATTAGCTTCAGTCCTATTATAACTCTGTGATGTACTTGATCATCTAGTTGTGTGCTGCTTTCAAAATCATTATCATCCACTCATGCGAGATTCATGAAATATTCTTTAGTTGATGTATTATCCCTCTGATCTCCATGTGCTTTCCAACCATCACATATCTGCCACATATTTAGTTTGAGTTATATCTCCCAATGCTCTAAGCTCATTTTGACATGACATCTTCAAAACATAGCATGTGATTTTCTTAGTCTAATGTCTTGGATGAATATTAAGTGATATTATCTCTATTTGACCATGCTATGATTTCTTTATGTACACTCTCCATCATCATTCTAGGCCATGAGCTCTCAATTTCACTACATGAGTTCAAATAAAATTAATTTTTTATCAAATTTTAATTGTATAGTCTTTATTTTGAAAGACTTGTTAATATTTTAGATTGAGTTTATGTTTGTGTCGAATGAGATATAAGCTAGTTGAGATATACATAATAAAAAAGGGAATTACCTCATATGTGTTAAAACATTAAGTTTGAATTTTTTTAGTATAAAAGTGTTATTTATATGTCATAAGTGTCTAGTTTTGTGTTTATAGTCAGTTGATCAATGTGTAAATATAGTCTTTTGCTATATTTAAGTCAAATGTCAAATTCATTATAAAATAGTGTATCATCATTATTGTCAAAAATAAGAGTCAGTGTGTTTATTGGTTTATAATATCCTTTGAGTCATAATTTTTATTATCAAGTTGTATAATTATTATGAGTCTTGAGTCAATGGTATGTTTGTCTTATCATTTAGGTGAATGTTAGGGTCTTATTTAGGTGAATTAGGTTAATATCATTTGAGTCATTTTTTGTAAAGTATCTTTTAATATTGTAAAAATGTCATAAAATGTTCAAAACAGTAAGGACGCATTATCACTTGAATGTGACATCCAATTTATTCAATTCTATGATGATAAAATTTAAAAAGTTCTGGAAGATGGATATGAGACTAATATCGAACCCGAGAACACTTGATTAAAAAAACATTGACATTTGACAATAAAATAATACATCAAACACTTGAGGAAAAAATCTTCATCAGATGAGTAAGTAGTATTAGATATTTGGGGATGAAGGATACATAGAAGATGGAGGTTTTTCAATGACCTCTCATCACTTGCTAATGATGGGGTCGTACCAATGTTTTGGTGACATATATAGTATGGTGTGTTTTTATAGTTTATATTGTGTATTTTTAGAATAAGAGTAAAAGAATATGCCTATTCATGATTTGTAATTTATATAAAATTCAAAACATGATTCCCTAAGGTGAAAACATTATGAAAGGATAAAAATCACCAATGTAAGTTAGTTCATGGATCTTGAAAGGGTTTGTGGTGGAGATCCAAAAAACCACAAGAGGTGAACAGTGTTTTGGCAATAGTGAGGAGAGTAGCTACTGTAGATATTTCATGACTACCTTAATTCTTTATAGAAATGACCCTAGTGACATGTCCATTATGGTTATGTAAATTAAATACAAGATGAATTCATTCGCATAGTAGTGGTCATGTGTAGCAAGATTGTATCAATAGTATCTAGACTTAAGAGTATGTAATGGCATACAATTCTATTCATGTTAATTCTTGGAGGTATATGGTAATCCTGTTCATGTCAAGGTTTTTGGTAAACCTATAAAACCATGGGAGGAGTAAGGATCTATTTATATCAAGGTCATGAGCCAAATAGGGCATGTTACAATGGGTGAGCATATGGAAGATGAGAGTGTCAATGATTTTGAACCATGTAAAAACTATAGGGGGGAATGTTAAGAATTTAGATTTTACATCATGTTAGTTTTTATATTTACTGAAAGGTAAATAGTAAATGATTAGTAATTAGTTAATCAAAATATTGTTATATAATAATATTATGGCATAGGTTATAATATATATTGTTAAGCTATATTATTTATATTGTTATAAAAATATATCATAAATAGGTTTGCATAATTATAGGGGTGAGATAAATTATAGTAATCATATTCCTATATATATGTAATATCCCCAAATGATTTATTAATCAGAATATAGAATAGAGCAAAATATTATTGTGTGAGTAAAATTTTATGTGTTCAGCTCAGTAGTGCATGAATTAATTCTTTGTTTGGATCTTTGAATTCATAACAACCACTATAGTAACCATCATAGTGTCCACTCCTCCTCACCTAGTAGCCACAACATTAGGTACTATAAGTATAGCTCAATCCGATGGCCCATTTTTGGGTGGCATTTACATCCACTCATATTAGCACAATAGGTAAGCTGCCCATATTTATTTACCCTAATTTTTGGCTCATATACTTCCCTAGTTTCCCCTCTATCAACCATTTTTTTCACCACCTCATCACCACCCACTATCCCTTTGAATTCACTTATTGTTTCTTCCCCTATTTCAATAGAAACTACTACTCCCATTGGACCCCCTTTAGTGTACTAGATAAAGGTGAAGGCCCCTTCAATTTTCCCCTAGGGTACCCCAACAAAGGAAACCTTAGAGGAGAATTCAAGGGAAGGAAGAGATAAAATAAAAGGCTCTAAAGAATCAAAATCCCTAGAAATCTTAGACAATGATGAATATGGGAAAGAGAAACTCATAGAGGGAGAATAGTCCATAGAGGAATAATGGGAAGATAAGATAAAAACATCCTTATCTAATATCATTAGTAAGACCATGGAGAGTGACCTAGAGGATGAATGGTTGTCAGAGGAAGGTCAATTTAAGGACACTAAAATTTTGAAGACTGGTTCAAGATCAATTGAATTGCTTAAAGGGTAAGGTGGAGATAATGGAGATGAATTAGAGTTGAAACCTCTAGTTTGAATTTAGGGAAAATGAACAAATATACCTCCAACCTCAACACCCCCTAGCATAGTATTGTTATCTATAGAATTGGTTTCCCATATTACTACTAAATAAAGGGTGAATGCACCAACTTTTTATTCTTCACCTATTACTATAGTTACTATTGACCAAATTTGGTCTACATACCAAACTTGCCTATATGTAATGTAGTTTCCTAAGGATCAAGTATGGAGCAAGGCTTGGACAAGAGTTTTGGATGAAATTAATGGAACAAAGGGATCATATAGAGTTAAAATCTTTTTAAACACTTTGAGCTCTCTTAAAATTATATCTTGTCAATTTCTAAGGGATAGGTTTGTAGAGGAAAGAGCAGGTATCTAAACAAATTTTCATAGTGTCTAAGCCTTCAAACATCAAGATACAGTTCAAGAAGAATATATAGGCCTTGGAAAAGCTAAGTACAAAACTCCTTTTGGGCTAAGTCTTTACTTGGGAATTCTTTCATCTTTCATTGCTAAGTTAAATTATTTTCGACCTTTTATTTGAGTAAGTGTTGAATGCACCAACTTTTTATTCTTCACCTATTACTATAGTTACTATTGACCAAATTTGGTCTACATACCAAACTTGCCTATATGTAATGTAGTTTCCTAAGGATCAAGTATGGAGCAAGGCTTGGACAAGAGTTTTGGATGAAATTAATGTAACAAAGGGATCATATAGAGTTAAAATCTTTTTATTTACTTTGAGCTCTCTTAAAATTATATCTTGTCAATTTCTAAGGGATAGGTTTGTAGAGGAAAGAACAGGTATCTAAACAAATTTTCATAGTGTCTAAGCCTTCAAACATCAAGATACAGTTCAAGAAGAATATATAGGCCTTGTAAAAGCTAAGTACAAAACCCCTTTTGGGCTAAGTCTTTACTTGGGAATTCTTTCATCTTTCATTGCTAAGTTAAATTATTTTAGACCTTTTATTTGAGTAAGTGTTGAATGCACCAACTTTTTATTATTCACCTATTACTATAGTTACTATTGACCAAATTTGGTCTACATACCAAACTTGCCTATATGTAATATAGTTTCCTAAGGATCAAGTATGGAGCAAGGCTTGGACAAGAGTTTTGGATGAAATTAATGGAACAAAGGGATCATATAGAGTTAAAATATTTTTAAACACTTTGAACTCTCTTAAAATTATATCTTGTCAATTTCTAAGGGATAGGTTTGTAGAGGAAAGAGTAGGTATCTAAACAAATTTGCATAGTGTCTAAGCCTTCAAACATCAAGATACAGTTCAAGAAGAATATATAGGCCTTGGAAAAGCTAAGTAAAAAACCCCTTTTGGGCTAAGTCTTTACTTGGGAATTCTTTCATCTTTCATTGCTAAGTTAAATTATTTTAGACCTTTTATTTGAGTAAGTGTTCATTCTCTCAAGCAAATTATTTTGGGCTTTTATTTTGGCTAATTACTAATATATCCTTTGGGAAATTTATTTTGGATCTTTTTGGCTAAGTTTTAGGAATTGTTTAAGATATTTTGTCTAAAATAAAAGATTTGAAGGCTAATTTATCTAGATATTTTGTCTACAGTAAAATCCTAAGTGCCTATTATTTCAATAAAATTATTCAAATAATTTCCTTGAAGACCTAAATTCCTTCAGACATTTTTGTCTGAAGTGAAAATTTTGAAGGATCTTTCCACAGTAAAGTGTCCTAGACAATTTTACCTAAGGGTTGTTTCTCAAGAAAATGGTCTAAAATAAAAATCTGGAAGGATCTTTCTACAGTAAAGTGTTCTATACAATTTTCTTGAAGGGCCATTTCTTTGACATTTTGGTCCTAGTTCAAAAGTTTCAAAGGGCATTTCTTTTAGGAAAATTATTCAAACAATTTATTTGGAGGGTACTCTTTATACAGTGAAGTGGTTAAAACCCTTTTCCCAAAGGGTCTTTTCTCGAGAGAGTGTCCCAAACAATTTTCTTGAAGGGCTATTTATTTCAACAAAGTACCACAAACAAAGTCCTGAGGAGTTGTTCTTTCAACAAAGTGTCCTATACAATTTTCTTGAAGGGTCATTTCATGGGAAAATGGTCTAGTTCAAGGGTTCCAAAGGTTTTATTTCAAGGAAGGTGCCCCAAATAAAATTTCCAACAAAAGGTCCGAAAGAAATAGCCCACAAAATTTGTGATCCAGATAGTTGCTCAAACATCAATTTTAGGCTACAAGAAATAGTTGTTTAAATTTAAAAGTCTAAGATGGCCCCACAAGTGTCAAATCAAACACAAAAGATGATCATTGGTTTTCAAATATGAAGTGATAGTCCTATGTATGTCAAATTTAAGATGAAAAAAATAGTAGTTTGTCTTCAAATGGGTTCAAGATCGATGGTGCATGTTCAATTTGAGCAAAGATCTAGTGGCATGCATGAAGTCAAGAAGTCAATAAAATATTTGTATGACTATCAAATTTAGGACACAAAAATTAACCGTTTGGGTTTAAAATATCCTTAAAATATTTAAATCTGGTCTAGATCTGATGGTTTATGTAAAACCACATATTGACACATGAGATTTAATGATCCACATTAGAGTCAAATAGGTTAAAAGGTCCCCAAGTTAAATCCCATAAAAATATATAAGCTAGACATGATTTAATAGTGCAGTTTCATCGAGTCGAGATCCAATAGTGCATGTTCATTGACAAAAGGATGGGTCCAAGCTAAATCAATGATCAGCATTCAATCATACCAATGATCTGATAGAATATACAAACTGACAATAAAGTGGGACCAAAGAGATCTATGGTACACATAAGCTCATACATCTTGATCCGATGGTATGTGATCAAGTTAACATGTCAAAGGGATCTTGTGGTAGGAAATTAAGGACTCACATGCATATGTATAACAAAAATCTAATAGTGTGAGTAAATTCAATAAGTTAACAAAATTTATGGGACCATTAAGAATAAAGATAATTAGGCAAAATGAAATGGGCTGAGTTAGTTTTAGATGGCCAATGAAACAAAGATAAACCTAAACATTTTTGATAGAAGTCGATGGGATAATTTTTTTATGTAGGCATGTGAATGCAAAAGAACTAGATCTAAAATATGATCTTTATGAAATCTACAAGACCAAACATTACCATCAGAGCTCCATATAGGTAGAATACGTTGTTTGGAGCTAATAAAGAAACTAGTGATTGAAAATCAAGGTGAAATAGTTTGTAAGTTTTCTATGAATGTTGTGACTGTGTGAAAACCAATAGTCTAAGATTGGGATTTTGTCTATAAAAGAGACCCAAGTTTGATTTAGAATAAATATAGATGTAAACATGATCATAGAGAGATGTGTCTTTCCAATTATCAAGGTCACTTTTTAATAAGCAGATATAGTTGACCACCCAAAGCAGATATGACATAATTCTACCAATTTTATGATATGGTCCTCATCAGTAGATTAGATACATGATATCATGGAATTCTAAGAAGACATCAGGTGGATGGATAAGGATAATGTAGCATTCAATTATTTTATAGGACCTTATTGATAAGATCATGAGTCAGTATCCTTTAGAATGTTAATCCATCAAAAGTGGTTTAACCTTTTTCAATGCATAGCTCTCTATCTCTCTTTCTCTTTTCTATAAATACAGGATTTTAAGCCTTGAAAATAGTTTGATAATCCCTCTCTTGGGTATGACTAAACTCTACTTAGATTTGATCTTTTTAACCTCTTGAGATAAATAAAGGACTCTTTTCAAATTTTATTATTCTGGTATAGTGTGTCAATGTCAGATTGATTTGCATATGTGGTAGAAATCTCTCCCATATCAAGTCATAATCTCACCTAGACACTAGATTATACTATTTTATAGGTCATGTTTAGTATCAAATGTCATTTGGTTAAAGTTATCAATTGGATACATTGACTAGTTAAGTGTCTAGAGTTAGGCCTCTCCATCACTTCCCTCAGGGTTTGATCATTAGATGAACCTTTGCATGAAATACTAATGCATAAATAGTGATTTGGAGTTGTAGATCTGATCTCATTAGTGTTTGTTAGAATTTTAGATAGAGTGGATAAACAATCACATTATTGGTGAATCACCTCATTTACATGTTTTTATGCATTGTTACCCATTTCTCTCTCCCTTTTCCCAGTTAGAGTTTAGTTTAGGTGATAGGTCTAAAAGGAAGTCAGCCTTATCTAGAGGTCTAATCCATTATTGGGCTACCCACAACCTAAGATCAGTCCCATGTTGGACTATATTTGAGTAGAGGACCTAAACAATCCCTTTCTTAGCTAGTGTGTAATTATAGAACCCAAACAATTTTGGCATGATTTGTGGGACCCATTAGAGTTGATCTTGGTGGAATTGTAGTTGTAACAATGTTTTTCATGAAGAATTCAATGATTCCAAGCACAAGCAATTGTCTCTAACAATCCAAGCAGTTTCCAAGTAAGTCTAATTTCATTTCACTATCCTTATGTTATTTTCATGACTATGTATGAAGTATATCCCTATACTATACCTCCTTATGAACCCTATGATGGATCATATTAGCCATGTTATGATCCATATGATATTTATTATGAACCTAATCAATGTTATTGATAAATTTATCAAATCCATGATCAGTCTTATCAAATTTCCCATGATCATTATTATTAAGAGCATGACTCTTACCTTCCTTATGAACCATATCAGTCTCAAGACCATATTCAACCTTTCCCATCTGGCTATGATGTTTCATATGAGCAATATTTTTTACAATAAAAGATGAATGAGAAGAGCTCAAACTTATAGCATATGCAAGAAAAGTATGTTTAGATTCCCAGTATGAGGAAGTGAATGAATGGTTTCAAAATGTGTCTAATGATCTAGAAGAGAGGCATGAGTTTTGGACTTTTGTATTAAAGAAAGTAAAATCTTGTCAGAGGAAGAAAGGTGAATTGAATCAGTTGTCTCAAGAACCCTCTTTTATTCCTTACCAATCTTCTTGTGCTTCTTATTCTTATAATGTTCTTAACCAAACCTAGTATGAGCCAATGGAGATTCCTAGTTGGAATCAAGAACCTATTCAAGAATTTAATCATATGCCATTTTAAGAGTCTATTTAAGAAGCTAAACCTTCTTGTAACCTATTTTCTTCACCACTCTTATACTTGGTTAACTAGGTTGGTTAAGTAAGCTTTGAAACTTGTACCTTCTCTTAGAATGAGCAAATTCATGAATTTCCCTTTTGATCTAGGTGGATCATGTTTTATCATGGTTAACTAGGTTAGTTTGTTTATATTTGTCCTAGATAAGTTATTTATTTTCACATTTACTTTATTAAGATAATTTCCCTTTTTTGTTTCCTTCCCTATTTTGGTAGAGTTCATTGTCTTTACAAATCAAGAGATCTCTTGCAGTCATCTAATATGAGTCCAAGAGTCATGCACATAGTCTAAGTTTAACCATAGCATGCATGCGACCTAGCCTAGTCACCAAATATGTTGAACAAATTTGGTCTGCATACCAAACTTGCTTGAATGTAGTGTAGTTTCCTGAGGATCAAGTATGGATCAAGGCTTGGATAAGATTTATAGATGAAATTAATGGACCAAAGGGATCATAGAGAGTTTAAATCTTTTGAAAGACTTTGATATTGATTAAAATTATATCTTTCCAATTTCTAAGGGATAGATATATAGATTAAAGAGTAGGCATTTGAATAGATTTTCTTAGTGCCTGAGCCTTCAAAGATCAATCTATAGTTCAAGAAGAATATACAGGCCTTGGAAAAACTAAGTATAAAACCCCTTTTGGTCTAAGTCTTTAAATGGAAATTATTTTAGCTTTCATTGCTAAGCTAAATTATTTCAGACCTTATTATTTGACTAAGTGTTTATTCTCTCAGGTAAATTCTCTTAGGATTTTGTTTTGACTAACTGCTAACATTTTCTTTGATAAATTTGATTCAAGTCTTTTTGGCTAAGTGTCAGGAATTATTTTGAACATTTTATCTGAAATAAAATTATTTTTGAAATTTTATCTACAGTAAAAGCCTAAGTGTATATTATTTTGGGAAAATTGTCCAAACAATTTCCCTGAAGATCTGAACTCCTTTGGACATTTTGTTCGAAGAAATTTTTTTGAATGATCGTTCTTCAAAAAGGTGTCTTATAAAATTTTATTGAAGGGTCATTTCTTAGGAAAATGGTTTGAAAGTAAAATTCTAAAGGATCTTTCCATAGAAAAGTGTCCTATACAATTTTCTCGAAGGTTCATTTATTTGACATTTTGGTCCTAGTTCAAAAAATTTGAAGGGCATTTCTTTCAGGAAATTTTTTCTATTTTTTTGAAAGGTACTCTTTCTAAATTAAAGTGGCCAAAACACTTTTCCTGAAGGGTCTTTTATTAGGAGAGTATCCCAAACAATTTTCTTGAAGGGCCATTTTTTTCGATAAAGTGCCATAGACAAAGTCTTAAGGGGTTATTCTTTTGACAAAGTACCCTATACAATATTCCTTAAGGGTCATTTATTGAGAAAGTGGTCCAATTCAAGGGTTCTAAAGGTTTTTTTTCAAGGAAGGTGCCCCAAAAAAATTTTCCATCAAAAGGTTTGAAATATATAGCTCACAAAATTTGTGATCTAGACAGTTGTGTAAATGTCAATTTTAGGCTACAAGAAATAGCCATTTAAATTCAAAACTTTAGGATGGCCCCAAAAGTGTCATATTCAATCACAAAAGATGACCGTTAGTTTTCAAATATGCATTGATGGTCAAGATGACATCAAATTTGTTCACATAGATGTCAAAGTTTAAGACATTGTAAATAGCCATTTATATTCAATTGGGTTCAAGGTCGATGGTCTACATTCAATTTGAGAAAAAATCTAGTGGCACACTTGAATTAAATAAGTCAATAAGACATTCATATGAATATCAAATTGAGGCCATGATAAATAAGAATTTGGGTTCAAAATATCCTTAAAAATATTTAAAGTTGTTCAAGATCTGGTGGTCTACATGAACCCACATATTGACACATAAGATCTAACAATCTATGATAGAGTTAAAAAGGTCAAAAGTTCCCCAAGTTAAAGCCATTAAATATCTACATGTTGGACATGATCCAATGGTGTGGGTTCATTAATATGAGATGCAATGGTGTGTGTTCATTGACAAAAGGATGGGTTTTAACTATATCAATGAGCAACATTCAATCATATCAATGATCTTAAAAAATGTAAGAAATGATAGGAAAGTGGGACCAGGGAGATATATGGTGTGCATGATCTTGTACATCTTGATCCAATGGTATGCAATCAAGTCAACATGTCAAAGGGATCTTGTCATAGGAAATTAAGGACTCACGTGCATTCATACAACAAAGATCTAACAGTGCGAGTAGAGTCAATAATTTAACAAAATCTATAGGACCAATAAGAATAAAGATTGTTGGGAAAAATGAAATGGGCTAAGTCAGTTTTTGATGGTCAATCAAACAAAGGCAAACCCAAATATTTTTGATAGAAGTTGATGGGATAGTTTTTGACTCAGGCATGTGAATGCAAAAGAACCAGAGCTTAGATATGATCTAGACAGAATTTTTCAAACCAAGCATTGCTAGCAGAGTTCTATATAGGTAGAATAGGTTATTTGGACCTACTATAAAGACTAATGATTGCAAAGCAAGGTCAAATAGTTTGCAAGTTTTCTATGAATGTTATGACCATGTGAAAACCAATAGTCAAAGATTGGTTTTCTATCTATAAAATAAACCCAGGTTTAATTTAGAACAAATGCATATGTAAACATGATCATAGAGAGATGTGTCTAACCTATCATTAGGGTCACTTTTTAATGAGCAGATATAGTTGACCACCCAAACTAAATATGGCATAATTCTGCCAATTCCATGACATGGTCCTCATTAGTAAATTAGATAGATGATATCATGGAGTTCCAAGAAGACATTGAGTGAATGGATAAGGATAATGGAGCATTTAATTCTTTTATATGAACTTCTTAATAATATTATGAGTCAGTATCCTCAAGAATGCTAATCCATCAAAAATAGTTGAGCCTTTTTAATACAAAGCTCTATCTCTCTCTTTTTCTTTTCTATAAATATAGGCTTTTAAGCCTTGAAATTGTTTGATAATCCCTCTCTTGGGCATGACTAGACTCTCCCTAGATTTGAACTTTATAACCTTTTGAGATAAATAAAGAAATCTTTTTAGATTTTATTATTCTGCTATAGTGTGTCAATGTCAAGTTGATTTACATATGTGGTAGAAATATCTCCCTTGTCAAGTCTTGATCTCACCTAGCTACTATATTATATTGTTTTACAAGTCATGTTTAGTGTCAAATGTCATTTGATTAAAACTAGCAAGTGGATACATCAACTGGTTAAATATCTAGAGTTAGGTCTCTCCATCGCTTCCAATTTTGAAAATTTGATGAGCCTTTACATGAAATACTAATGCATAAACAACCATTTAGAATTGTAGATTTGATCTCATTAGTATTTGTTAGAAGTTTAGACAAAGTGGATGAATAATCACATTACTATTGCATCACCTCCTTTACATGTTTTTATGTATTGTTACCCATTTCTATCTCCTTTTTCCCAATCAAATTTTAGTTTAGGTGATATATTTAGAAGGAATCTGGCCTTTTTCATAGATCTGATCCATTATTGGGATACCCACAACCTAAGATCAGTCCCATGCTTGACTTGATTTGAGCAGAGGACTTAAACAATCCCCTTCTCATCTAGGGTGTAAATATTAAACACCAATAGTTACTTCTATCCCATCTAGTTTAATATTAGGTATTACTCATGTTTTGGATTATTATACCAAAATAAATAAGGCTCAAGTGGCTATAATGACAATTTTACAAACCCATCTATAACCCTTATAATCCAAGTTATGGCATCCCCCATCCAAGTTTTAAAAGGTCCTATTGGGGTTATTCATGCATATATAATAGATTATTTGTTAAACTTTCTCAATACCTCTCCTACTCATTCATTCCTTGTGGCCTTAAGCCCTCATACCTCTAGACTCAATAAACATTTCAATTTTGGAATCTTGGTTTCCACCAGCGTATTTGCTTCCCTAGTTGCTCCTCCTCAACCATCCATTTAATTGGGATTATCGATTAGTTTTATAGCCCAAATAGAGTCATCTACTATTATAACATAGAAATAGTCAAACAAAGGGAAACTAATAATTGATATAATGGCTCCTAAAAATTTCATTAGATGGATAAGAGTTATTCCTCCTTTCCCTTAGCTAGAAACATCTTCTCCCAAGCCCATGTTTCCCCTAGGATAATCCCCATCTTCCACTCCTAAAAAATAGGTAGAGATTTCACAACAACCAATTGCCTTGAATATCTTTGAATAGATTTGAAAAATGCATGGGTAGATGAAGGAAAGAAAGATTTGGTCATTATCAAACAACACAAGTCAAGTTTTGTTTTGATAATGAAACTAAGACTATGAGTAAAATCAAAAGGAAAACCATCATGGTTGAAGGACAACAAGTGGATTTTGAACAAAGAGAATATGTGTTCTAATGGACTAAGAAATGTAGAGCCCACCCCTCTAACTTGGGAGATCATAGAGAGGACCCCTATACTTTTTTAGACTCCAAAGGAGTAATAAAAGAGATGTTTAGGGGATATGATCAATCATTGGAGGCCCAACACAAATGGAGTACCATTCAACCTCTAAGGGACCTCATAGGTAGTGTGTAATGAGTGGCCCAAAATTTATATGATGTCCTCTAATTAATAAGAGATGTAAATAAGGAATCACAACCCAAATGGGGATATGTCTCATCTCTTGCAGAGGATATGAAGAAGATGGAGGCCAAACTATTCTTTTTGAGCCAAGCAGTAAGGTACAAGGTCTATAGTCACCCAAATTTAATATCTATTATAGATGTAACATGGGCCCATAATTATGTAGCTTATAGGAGGTATAATCAAATAATTTGACATAGAGGGGAGATTAGTATGGTGTTAGTCAAGAAATCAAATCAAAACAAAAACACTAAACTAACACCTCTAGCCTTTATACTCAAGAAGCTAGAGAACTACAAAAATTAACTAACAAAATGAAAGAACAATAAGTAATCTTATCTTTCATGAGATCAAGTGTTGTGAGTTGGCCATAGAATGATGCACTGGACTATGTTCTCAAGAAATCTTTGTTAATGAAGCTCTATTTCTCCACTTCTCCTTATCACCTTGTTAATGTTGGTTTGATTTATCTTGATTTTGGATTGACATGTGAAGCTCTCCTATAGTCAATTTTGCATTAGTTCTTTTCACTAAGAAGATTGGTTTAGAGGTTTCTTATCACTTGTATTCATAGGTCTCAAAACTAACTCTAACCCTAGGGAGGTTAGGTTTATAACTAACCTTGGTTGAGTCAGTCTAACCTTGAGTTGATTTAGGCTAACTCTGGGTTGGGTCAAAGATAATCATGAGGGCCATGTGAGAGACATGGTTTAAGAATGATTGGCTCCCATCCAATTATTGATATTTTACAAGTGGATTGACAACTCATAGAAGATATTTTGGTTGAATTTATGAATTTTTAAAAATATAAATTCATTAATTCTCCATGATCCACTTGTCCACTTGTCATGAGAGTTGAGGAATAAATTTTATTAGTAGAAAATAGAAAATTCCAAAAGTTATGGATTTTAGATATTTGTGTGATGTCATGATGATATCATCAAATCTATATTTATGAATTTTAAAAAATATAAATTCACTAATTAGCCATGGAATTTTCAACTATGCATTTAATTGGGTTTAATAAATAAAGCAATTTTGATCAAGTTAATTACATTTTCTAAATGTATGTAAGGTTATCCCTCAACTCTTGGTCAAAAAGGTCAATTTACTAGGTCACAATTTGACTAGAAATGAATCAGAGAGAGGTTACTATTGCATGTAGGTTAATATCCCAATTAGAGATGCATCAACATGATTCTAAGCACTAATGTCCGATGTGTGAACAAAATTAGGACATTCAATATTTCTTAGGCTTAATTTGCATTATTTGGTATAAATTAATCTAAAGTCTATTTGGAAGCCAGTTGTGGCTAGAATGGGGTGTCTACAGTTTGCCCCTATTTGATAAGGCATTACAAGACACAAGAATAGTAAGGTCTTTTAAAATAATGAAAAAGTTGTTAAGAAGAAAAATGAAATAATTATTTAAAATGATTCTCCAAACAAAGTTTGGGAAGCCCATGATGCCCCCTCGAGGGAGTGGCTGACACATACAATTGATGGATGGTCCCTTAAAAAGAAGAAAATGGGTGTTATTATTATAATTGAGATAATGTTTCTAAAAATTGGTTTAAAATTACTAATTTTTCCAAAGGTGGTTACAATCAGTAATAGAGGTTGAAACACTGATTTACCCAAATGTGGTTATAATCAGTGGCACAGGTATGTACCTCAGCATGGTAGATGGGTTGAATTAATGATTTATCCAAAGGAAGTTATAATCATTAAGATGATCTAGATATAAAATGGTTTTACCCTAATAGGGAATATTTGAACATGATAAATTGGTTATGCCCTTGTAGGGTAGATTAAAAAGCATAACTCAAGGATATAACCTATCACACATATTAAAGATGAGTAGGTGCAAATGTAGATGTGATGGTCTAATGACTAAAGAAGTAAATAAGTAGGCACATGATGATGCATAAAGTGATGAAAGAGATGATTGGAATAATAATGGTGGCCAAGCTAACTCGAGATACATCATGTATCTAAGCATTACCTACATAGTCTAAATATACCTCAGGCTAATGTAGTTCACATAGAATGGGAGAAAATGGAATGAGGAATAGAATTGAAGAATAAGAATTGATTTATGTGAATGATTTAGTTGTACCTATAAATATATAAATGTGCATCCTTATTAGGATTGATATTATAGGATTGCTCAAATTGTGGATTTGATCAAGGACGGTGGGAAGATTTGCCAAAGTGAATAATGAGAATCTTTTTTGGCACCATTGTTGTAAGATCTAATGAACTAGTTTTTGTTATCGCATGTGATGGTATACATCATGATATAAAACATCATGATGACTTGACCATAATGTGCATAAGGACTAACTCCCAATCAAATAAACAATCAAAAAATAATGCACCAATGATAAAAACTATGATGATAATATTGATGTATGAATATGGATAGACTCAAGAATAATGCATAAGGAATCATCCAATGAAAGCATATATACTAATTCAAGGAACAATAATTAAATAAACAAATTTGAAAATAAACAAACAAACAACTAAGCAAACATATAAACAAACAAACACACATGAAAAGTTTGAAAACAAAAGCAACAAAAAGTATCCTATCATTTAACCAAGTCAATACCTATGTGTGAAGGTGCAATGGAATGATAAATAGAGGGTACCCACAAGTAAGGCTATATGCAAGGGAACAACATGTAGGGATAAGATATCCTAATATAAGTTGCACACTTTGGTTTTGCCTCAATAGGGTGAAAGTTATGAGATTGGCCTAAGAGTACGATTAGAAACCCATAATGGATTTTACCCCAGTAGAATGGATCGAAGATTGCTAACAAGGTTTAGACAAGACAAATGTTTTTGGATTTTGGGGATATATATATCTTTAGGAGATTGTAAGCTAATTTTATAATTTTTAGGATTTCAACATGTTTTGATTGTTTTTAGAATTTTTGGGGTATCTTAACTCATTAGATATTGAAAAGATACTGCTCGCAAAATAGTCAGAGCGTTGGCTTAAGTTTCTTAAAAAATGGTGAGAGAGTGTCAAAAGGGTTACTGATTTGACATTAATGTGAATTGAACACTACCTACATAGTCTAAATGGACCTCAAAACTGTAGTTCTACCTATTCAAAAGGTGGTGAAGGTGATAAATTGATTTCAATGTTTTGGTGTATTCAGTATCTCAACTCAATGGAGAATTAAGAGATATAACATGGTCTAAACTTGTAAAATGGTGAAAATTTGGCTAAGGTTGATCACAAAATGATGAGAATGTTCAAAATGAAAATGTTTGTAAAATGGTGAGAGCATGGTAAAGGGGTGACCGAGCTAACCTCATTGGGAATTGAGTGTTACCTACATAGTCCCATAGGACCTTAAGTCACTATAGTTTTACCTACATAAGAGGCATCTAATTAAGTATTAAAAAGTTTTAGGTAAATTAAAATGTTAATTTAAATGCTAATGGTAATGGCAAGGTGATGTAGCAATACATTGTAAAAGTGTTTCTCTTAATTTTCCCATAAGTAGTTATAATTAGGAAATAACAAAAAATTGTTAGTGGTACTAATTTGTCTATAGGAGGTTAATAGTTAGTAGCTCAGGGTGGGACACTGATTTTCCCAAAGGTGTTTATAATTAGTGGAAACCATAATGAAATAGAATAACAATTGAAGGATGCAATTGATAAGACAACTATCATATTGATTTCATATACTACCATTCAAACATTTGATTCTAAAATAGCTACTAGAACTGAAGCTATCCTCAACCACTGAGCATGCCTAAATTAAAAATGAATTAGAGCCAATGCCAAATGTGATAGGTGGGGTTAGGTAAAAATAATTTTATGGAAAAGGGTTAATAGCATGGTGTAAATGGTATAAGGTATGATACAATGCAAAGAATGGTATATTATGGCAAAAGTGGTTACCAATTTGACCTCAATGTAAATTGAGCACTGCCTACATAGCCCTAAAGGACCTCAAGTCACTATAGTTAAAATGTATGTCAAGGTCTAAAAGGATTATAAGGCAAGGCAAAGGGAAAGTCAAGGTACATGGAAAGGTATGAAATAATGACAAGGAAAATGGAAAAGGTAAGGCACATGGAAAGACAAGGTAAATGGAAATGTATGGTAAATGGTTTTATTATTCCTATTGATGTGGAAATGTACATCTTGATCAACATATGACACAACTAAGATACTTAATTATTTTAAATTGTCAGCACCCACCTCTTCTAAATATCTACTTGATCAAGAACCTATTGTTTATTTAGACTTTAATAACATTATTGTGATCTTCATTGGTTGTTGACTCTATTTCCTCCAAAATTTTAGACAAGATGTCTTTATAGCCTTTGTAAAAGAAAGTGCATCTAGGGATGGTAAATAAGGATAAAGAGTGGATAAAATGTCTAATTTTGAAATGAAGAGATGGATCATAATGTAATGTATAATGGTTGGGCAATAAATGAAGATTAGGATTTTCAGGCACACAAAGTGTTGTTAATTTTAGATTCAACATAATTTTGGTTATGGTAGGGCTAAAGACTTATAAATATACTCTTGATAGGACCACCATATTTTTGTTTTATTTGTGCCTAAGAGTATCTTCCATCTGATTATGTTTTAGAATGGAATTTATACTGATGTTATCTTTGATAATGTATTCATTAAGTAGTGAAGAACTATTGTGTTCAGTTATTGGTACCTCAAAGAGGTTTTCACCTATAAATTTATCTTAATTATCCCATAGTGACTATGAGAATGTTTCACTAAGGAGTGTTGACTTTTGAATGATTTTATTCTAGTGTCTCGAATAAGGTTTCACTAAAAAATGTTGAGTTTGGACTTTGATTTCCCCCTAGTACCTCCAAAAATGTTTCACTAAGAGATTATTCTCCTTGTGCATGAATGTAGTCTTGGTCTCACTTATATTCTATAATTAATATATTACCATGGATGTAGTTCAAAAATGTGTGATTTTATTGGTCCCAATTAACACTTATGAGATGTGGAATGTTAATATAATGGCTATGTTAGGTGGTTTTAATGGTATGTGGAATGGTAATGGAATGAGAAGAGGAAGGACAACCTTGGTAGAAAATAATAGAACATGTATCGATGTTGAGTGAATCATCCTCAAAAACCATGGAAGGATCACAAATGTATTCAAATTTATCTTTAATGCATGTTTAACCAATGTTATAATAGCCACAATTGTATTGTTATTCAGAAGTTGAGTCTAATCAAGAGAGTCTAAATTTGATGTTGAGACTAACAATGATTCTACTTCTAATATTAGTTTAAAATTAGAACCTAACTACAATTATGATTCTTCATCTGGTGTTGTGACAAATATGTTATGTTGAATACTTGGTACTGGATGAGTAATGGCCTAGGATTGAATATTAGGCTCTTAAAAAATAGGATTAAATAATGAATCCATAGGGTCTGGCTCATTAAAGTGAGGCTCCTTAAAAATATTGTAATGGTCAAAATAATTATTTTCCCAAAGACATTTATATTCATTAGGGGGTGACTCAACAAAGACTATCTTGTCAAAGTGAGACTCCTCAACCAAAGGGAAAGGATCAAAAGGAAACTCCATAGAGATTGACTCGTCAAAGTGAGGCTCCTTAAAAATAGTGCAATGGTCAAAGGATGGTTCAACACAAGGTAACTTATCAAAAATATGATTTTTAATAAAAACATAATGGATTGGTTGATTTTCTTGGCCTTGGCTTATATTTTGTTGCAAAATATCATTTTTGGACACATCTTGGTCTTTAAATGATGGCTTTTGGAGAGGTAATGATTGGCTCTATTATGGATTGATGAATGGTTTGGATTTTCTAAAGGGGGGAAGGTCAGCAATGGATGAAGAATGATTGATGACTGAATACTAATCTCTTTGTAAATAGGCTTCTCTAAAATGGACTCAACAAAGGTCATCTACCAGTTTAGGATAGTAATTATGACCTATCTAATTGTAATTACATAAATTTGTTAGAATGATGATCTACCATATTTGAAAGGCCCTAGAATGGTAATGAAATGGTGTTGCAAATCTTGGTTGCTAACATAAGCCAAAGGATGAAGTCTTAGAATAGTAATGAAAGGTCATTACAAAGATTGGTTGTTATCAAAAGCCAAAGGATGATAGCATGAAATGGTAATTAAAGGGCATTGTGAAGCTTGGTTGCTATTGCAAGCCAAAGGATAAGGGCCTAGAATGGTAATCCTTTAGCACTATAAATCCTGGTTGCCGACACAAGCCAAAGGATGAGGGTTTGGAATGGTAATCCTTAGGCACTTAAAAGCTTGGTTGCTAGCATAAGCTGAAGGATGAGGGCCTGAAATGGTAATCCTTGGGAACTATAAAGCTTGGTTGCTAGAGCAAGCTAAATGATGAGGGCCTAGAATGGTAATCCTTGGGTGTTGTGAGCCTTGGTTGTTATCACAGATGAAAGAAACATTAATGGTATAGGTAGCATATCGAGTACCATTATCATAAAAGGGAAAATTTAGTACATTAATCTACCCAAAGAAGGTAAATTGTAGCATATGATAATTGGCATGGCTAGGTTTGGTAATTAGCCCAAAGAGTGTGGTCTTTGTCTATCAAAATGGTTTAAGTCTAGGTCTAGGTTTGAAAGTGACATTGGTCTAGGAATAGTTCTTCAATCTATTGATTTAAATGGTTTAAACTTGGCCTAGAATGGAGTTGTTATGAAAAATAGCCAATGAAAAACTTGATTTAAAATGTCTCCAAGATTTAATGTCAAATGTCTCACACAAATGGTCAAGTAATAAATTTGAATTCTAAACTTAGTAAAAAGTGTTTCAAACAAATTTAAACTAGGTCTAAAAATAGAAAAGGTTGATAGGTCTTTGGGAAAAAGGCATAATGCTAGGATCAAAACAACTAGGTCCAATATAAAAGGTAAAATGCTAGATCTTTTCAAAACACAACACAAAATATAGACATGGAACATACTAGGTCTAAAAGATAGAAAATAATCTAAATAATTTGGAACACTTGGACTCAAACTTGGAATACAGATTCAAACACAAACTTGACCATTTGTAAAAGATATTAAACTTTAGGCATATGCATAAAACTAATTGGGAAAATCAATTCCAAGTTTGTAAAAATAATGATGAAGAGTAAAGCATTCAAGCACAAGTGAGAAAAACTCAAATGTAAATTAATTATGTTTAAGGTTATACTTGGAGAGATAGTTTTGACCTTAGTTCTAAGCAACTAAAAAATAGAAAAGACCACTTTAAAAATCTAGGCATAAAATATCTTCAAAGCAAGCAAGGAGTTAGTCCAAGTTGCACAATCCAAAAGTGAGAGGTAAATGTCTAAGCCAAAATTAAGTGAGATAGGCATAAATTGATCAACATTTAGATTTGAACTTCATAAGACCAATTTTAAACTTGGTTTAAAAGACTCAATTTCACAAATGGATAATAAACCAGACCAAAATAGATGGCATAATGATATTATTCATAGACCAAAAAGGCACACATGATTTTTAAATTGAATGGACATAAGGTAAAGGTGTTTGAAATAATATGAGCAGTGTAACAATGCTATCTCGCTCAAAAGGTATGACAATGTTTTTATTTAAAAAATCTAAGGAAAATACTTGAAACAAAATGGGTATCATAACAATTCCAATTTCAAACAAGTGACACTCACATAAAAGGTTTTCAAAATGACTAAGGCAAAGTGTGGCATCAAATAGATAGCATAACACCTCTTTAGGCTAAAAAGGGGTGTATAAACATGACTTGATTTAGATGTGATTTGGACATGTGTTTTTGATAAAAAAATAGTTTTTGACTCCATAATAATGTAAGTAAAAGTAAAAGACACAAAAACACCTAAGTGTATCATTTTATTCCTAAAAATTGACAAGGTTGATTCATATCATCAAATTCTATCTATATAGTCCTACTTGAGAGGAAATAATTGTTTAAACCAAAAATTTATATGCATATGAAAATTAGTATTTTTAATCCCCCTCTTCTCTCAAGAGTTTTTATGGTGACATGTAACTTCAGGATACCCTACCTGAATTGACAATATTTCAACATCAAGTAGGGTTCATTTAAAACTATAAGTTTTAGATGTTCTAGATGGTCCCAAGTGTGGTTAACACTAGAGATACAATCATGTCAATTGAGTTCATACTAGATAATTTACTATGTAAGGGTCTATTATTTCGCATAGTGACTCCATCCATGTACTTCGTAGTGATTCCCTTGGTTAACCAAACTTGACTTAGGTTTTCATTATGATCAAAGTGGCTAGTGACTCAGGTTTTCATTATGATCAAAGAGGCTAGCCACTTAGTCCCCTAGTAGTTGTAGTATTCATGCCTTAATTTATATACCTCACTATGGAGAAAGATTTAAACAATGCTAGGAGATTAATTCCTAGGGAAAATATTCCATAAAGAACTTATGGGGAGGTGATGAAATCCCACCCATAATCCAAGATGCAATAAAGTAAAGATAAAAGGACTTTAAGGTCATTTTAAGATCACCCCAATCATTCAAATCTTTGGGAGTGCCTTTGCGACATTTATTTCATGCTTGGACTAAGTAACAAAATAAATGGAAAAATTGATTTTAATCACATGAGTAACCTAAATGGGATGATGGGAGAGTATATGTACTAAGTCTATTTTCAAAAAAATACACAATAAACAACAAAATGATAATAAGCATGCTTTTAAGAGCACTTAGTCTAAGTTTGAGTTCATTTTAAAAATACCAAGTGAAATGTGATGTGAAATTTATCCCCCCTTAGATTTGTTTGTTGATTTTTGAACTTTGAAAAAAAAAATAAACTGACTAAAAAAATTTTAAGCACTAAATGTAAATGTGATTTAGAGACTTAAAGCGTTAAAAATGTCTTTCTTTGGCCTTTAGGTCCTATAAAAAGTGCTATGGGGTTTTATTGTTTCTTTTAAAAAGTAATAATCCTACAAGTTAGCTCAATAAGACATAAAAATCAATCTTAATCTATAAAAACCTACAGAAAACAAGTTAAGAGTTTAAAATGTGGTATTTGGCAAGCAAAACTTGTAACAAACTAGTTAGAAGGCTAACCTGCAAGAAAATATATTAGTACCTTAATTTTATATATTTTGTGAGAATTTTATGCAACCTAAAGGTAAAACAATGGAATATTCTAAAAATTCATGACAATACACATGGTTTGAATAAAAAAACATCAAAAATGGAATATGAAAGACCTACTAACTTGATATTCAAGTCATGGGTTATTAGGTATAGTAGTAGTTTGTAGTGAGTAAAAATTATAGGTTTATAGTCCAGGTTGTGGCTTTATAGTTATAAACCCATGAATAGAATTTTTGAAAAAAAATTAATTAAAATGAGTTAGATTAATCCAAAATTAGGATCAAATAATGGTTCAAAATATGCTTAAAATTCATTAGAAAGATTCATGGGGTGCATTAGTCCCACTAGGTTTGCCATTATTTAATCAAGGAATTTGACATAAAGAGGATATCAGTATGGTGTTAATCAAGAAATTAGATCAAAACAAACACACCAAACTAACACCTTTACCCTTGACATTCAAGGAGCTAGATAATTACATATTTAACTAACAAAATGAAAATAAAACAAGTGATCTTACCTTCCATTAGAGCAAGTGTTGTGAGTTGTCAATAGAATGATGTGCTCAGTTGTGTACTCAAGAAATATTTATCAATGAAGCTCCATTGATGCACTTCTCCTTGTTACCATGGTAAATTTGGTTTGATTTGACTTGGCATGTGAAGCTCTCCTATAGGAAATAATGCATTAGTTATTTGCACTAATAAACTTAGTTTAGAGGTGTCTTAGCACTTGTATTTATAGGTCTTATAACTAACTCTAACCACAGGTAAATTAATGTTGAATCATGTTCCTATTGTTTGTATTATGGTATAAATTTTTTCATTGATGTCAAGGTCAAGATGGATGTCATTAATGTCAAATTCAAAGTTGATGTCATACATGGTGAAGTGGTATGTGACAAGGAGTCTTATGACAAGAGAGAATTTGAAGTAAATCTATTTTATATATATTAAGAGATAATTTTAAGTCAACAAAGTAATTCTTTTGATATTGATGACATGTCAAGGTCAATATCAAGATACAAGGTAAGCATACTTCTGAGCACTAGTCTTAAGGAGCATTGCCACATCATGAGCATGTGTATGAAGATGGTGATCTGGTAGTATGGATACACACATGTACAATTGGATTTTTAATGATATCCAATATTTCATATGAATTTTTGAAGCACTCAATAAAATTTTAGGGTAAATCTTCAAGGGTAAGGTCTTAAGCCTAAGCATGCAATCAAACTAGTCCTGGACTCTACCTGACATAATGAGGAATCTTGATGTGTCATCAATATATATAAAGGATGAAAATCAGTGGCAAATCATGTGATAATATTTTTGACACTATGAAAAAAATTATAAGGTATGTAAGCTTTTAGATGAGTTTTTTAGGTCAGTTCTCAGCTTAGTCTTTGCATGAAAAGGCCTAGTGAGAAGACATAGGCTTGGTAGCATGTTGAGGTGAGTAGTGTTGGGGATCAACCAACAATGGATTACACTTTTGAAAGCAATAAACGCCGAAATAAATCAGATAGATAAGCAACTAGAATGATAAATAGCACAGAACAAGATATACAAGAAAACACCCTGAAAACTTGTATTAAAACTCTTTACAATAGGAATACAATGAAGAAACTTCGTTCTTCCACACCTCTCTCAGATGCACACAAGATCTCTCACTAGATATCTATTCCTCAAGAGCTCTCTCTCAAGTACAATCAAATCTAACAACCTGGATTGATGAACCTCAGTACTGTCCTTCAAACATTCACAATGTTTTACTCTTACAGTTCTACTCTCATCCTAAGCTAAGAAGATCTTTCCTACATATAGAAATAGGAAACTTGAGCATGCTCTTACAACAAACAGTTAAGCCTCTTCAACAAGGGCTCTAAAAATAATATTGCTAATAATAGAGATGCGAGCTTGAGACTACAACTCAAACTCATCATGCAAACACTCGCTTTCGTCCACGAAAATCGCTTTCTGGACACACAGGTAACCAACGTCAGTTCCTGCCTGTTCGCCTATGACCATCGCTAGCTGACCTTACTACCGACGTTGGTGCCTCTGCAACTGCAACTGACCAACGTCAGTCGCTCCTGACTGACGCCGGTGTCTGTGTAGACCCGAACTTGTTTAAGTCTGCTCCTTGGTGAAGCTTTTAGCTCCACACCCTAACAATCTCCCACTTGGAGATAAACTAGCTACACCAGTACCTGTACAGCAACATCTTCTAGCTCCTCCATCTTCAACTCAATCATGAAGACCAATAGAAGTTGAATGAAGATTCAACTTCTCCTTCATAACTGGCTTTGTTAGCATATCAGCAGGATTCTTGTCTGTATGGATTTTCTCCAACTTCAACTCTCCATCTTCCAATACCTGTCGTATGAAATGGTACCTTAGTTGTACGTGCTTTGTTCTTGAATGAAAGGCTGAATTCTTGGCCAAATGGATTACACTCTGACTGTCACTATACAATTTGCAACTCTCATGCTCCCTACCAAGCTCATCCATGAACCGTGTCATCCATATCATCTCCTTGCTAGCTTCTGTAGCTGCAATATATTTTGCTTCTATAGTTGACAAGGCAACAACCTTCTGCAACTTAGATATCTAACTAACTGCCATTCCACCTACAGTAAAAACATAACCTGTAGTGCTTCTTCTGCCATCCAAATTGCCTGCCATATCTGAATCTACATAGCCATGTAGAGAAGTATCTGAACCTCCAAAGCATAAGTGCCTACTGCTGGTTCCTCTCAGATATCTAAGGATCCATTGAACTGCTTTCCAATGTTCCTTACCTGGATTGACCATATACTTGCTTACTACTCCCACTACTTGGGCAATATCTGGTCTAGTACACACCATTGCATACATCAAACTCCCTACTGCGGAAAAATATGGAACTCTGTTCATGTACTCTACCTCATCATGTGAATTGGGACATTGTTCTTTACTCAACTTAAAATGTTCAGCCATAGGTGTACTTACCGGTTTTGCATCCTGCATATTAAACCTCTCCAACACCTTGTTCACATAATCTTCTTGAGACAATATCAACCTATGATTTTTCCTGTCTCTCTTAATGCTCATGCCAAGGATTTTATTAGCTACTCCCAAATCCTTCATAGCAAACGTTTGAGCTAACTTCTCCTTAAGCTCAGAGATATCCTGCATGTGAGACCCTGCAACCAGCATGTCATCTACATACAATAATAGAATAATATATCTACCATTATCAAATCTCTTGAAATACACACAATGGTCTGATTGACACCTATTGTAGCCGTGCTCAGTCATAAACCTGTCAAATTTTAAGTACCATTGCCTAGGAGCTTGCTTGAGGCCATACAAGCTTTTCTTCAACCTTCACACAAACTTCTCCTTACCCTTGACCTCGAATCCTTCTGGCTGTTCCATGTAAATTTTCTCATCCAAATCTCCATGAAGAAACGTTGTCTTAACATCTAGCTACTCGAGATGCAAATCCTCAAAAGCAACCAAAGACAATACAACCCTTATTAAGTCATTTTAACAACTGGAGAAAAAATCTCACCAAAGTCAATACCTGGTTTCAGTGCAAATCCTTTTACCACTAATCTGGCCTTATATCTCATCTGTCCATGCTCACCTTCCTTCAACCTGTAGGTCCATCTGTTCTTCAATGTTCTCTTACCAGCTGGCAATTTAACCAAATCCCATGTTTGGTTCTCTCTTAAGGACTCCATCTCCTCAACCATGCCATGCTCCCACTTACTCCTGGACTCCACCTGTAATGCTTCTTCAAAACTCTCTGGTTCTCCACCATCGGTTAGCAATAAATAATATAAGGAAGGAGAATATCTAATTGGAGGCTTACTTACCCTTTCAAACCTCCTAATGGGTGTCTTGGACTCGTTCTCAACAATCTGTCCACCCAAATTTTTTGACAGTGACCGACCTCGGCCACCTGTAGACCTGTTACTGGCCGACGCCGGTTCTTCCTGGCCGACGTCGGTGCCTGGTCTGCCGAATCAGTCTCTGTATGACCGACATTGGTTTTTGTACTATCGACGCTGGTTCCTAACCTGCCGACATCAGTCTCTGTGTTTTCCTACAAGTGATTATTTCTTTTTCCCGCGAGCTCATTTTGGACCATAACTTCGTCCAATTCACCATTGCTCTGCCCAGATTGATCTAGCTTCCTTATCTGATCACTGTACATCACTCTTTCATTGAAAACAACATCATGGCTCCTGATTACCTTGTTAGTTCCTAGATTCCAAAATCTGAAACCAAAATCATCTGAGCCATAGCCAATAAACGTGCACCTCATAGACTTAGGATCAAGCTTCTTTCTATTTTCCTTATCTATGTGCACAAAGGCTTCACTACCAAAAACTTTGAGATATGAGAGATCTACCTTTTTACCTGTCCATGCCTCTTCTAGAATTCCACCATCCAGAGCTGTAGAGGGTCCTCTGTTAATCAGGTACACTGCGGTTGCAACTGCTTCTGCCCAAAACTCTAAGGGCAACCCTACATGCAATCTCATACATCTTGCACACTCCATGATTGTTTTGTTCATCCTTTTAGCAATACCATTCTGCTAAGGTGTCCTTGGAACCATCCTTTGCCTATGGATTCCATGTGTATAAAAATACAATTTGAACTTAAGACTGCAGAACTCACCGCCATTATCAGATCTCAAGCACTTTAATCTTTTGCCTGTTTCATTCTCAACCATAGCTTTCCAAAACTTAAAAGTCTCAAAAACATCAGATTTCTTTTTAATACAGTAGATCCATACCTTCCTTGTAGCATCATCTATGAATGTAACATAGTACCGTGATCCTCCAATAGAGGCTACCTGAGCCGGTCCCCACACGTCTGTGTGAACAAGCTGCAACTTTTGCCTTTTTTTAGTAGACCCAGTCTTGAGAAAACTAACCCTTTTCTATTTTCCAAATACACAATGCTCACAAAATTCTAGATCCATACTTTTCAAATCTGAAATCATACCTTTAGACTTAAGAATTGACATCCCCTTCTCACTCATGTGGCCAAGCCTTGAGTGCCACAATTTAGCATCCACATTTGAAGTAGATAAAACTGAAGGAGATTTGTTAATAACACAATTACACAAATAGAGAGTACCTTATCTCTTACCTCTGGCCATAACAAGTGCACCCTTGGTCACCTTCCAAGAATCTGATGTGAGAGTTACTGTACAACCCTCATCACCTAGCTTACCTGCAGAAATCAAATTTCTCTTCAAACTAGGAACATGCATCACATCTCTCAACACCCATGTGTTGCCATTCTGCATCTTCAGCTGCACTTTACCTTTGCCAGTAATCTTACAAGGCTCATCATCCCCTAAGTACACTATACCAAAATCTCCATGGATATAGTCACTGAAATATTCTCTGTTAGGGGTAGCATGGAAAGATGCACCAGAATCTAATACCCAAGATTCTATGTTATTATGTAAAGAGAAAATTAAAGCATCCTGTGCAATACCTGCAATCTTGGCTTCTTATTTTCCTTCGTGCTGATTGTCCTCCTTAGGCTTTGACCAGAAATCTTTGCTTATGTGCCCAATCTTTCCACAATTCCAGCATTGTGGCTTCTTGCCATTTCTGGATTTAGATCTGCCTTTCCCCTTAGACTTGGATCTTGCTCTGCCTTTCTTGCTCTTCTCTTTTTGCCTTCCCCTGCTCTCAAAACTTAAAGCATTCTTGAATGCCTCTTCTGTGCTTTTCTTACGTATTTCCTCATTCAAGATAACACTAACAACATCCTCTACTTTCAAAATATTTGATGCAGATGCAGTATTACTTACTGCCATTACTAAGCCATGCCAGCTTTCAGGCAAAGAACATAATATTAAAAGAGCTTTTATCTCATCATCAAAAACTATATTTACTGAGCTTAATTGATTCGCATTACCATTGAAATCATTCAGATGAGTAGAAACAGATCCACCTTCATTCATATGCAAATTAAATAACTGCTTCATAAGATATACCTTATTTGAAGCTGAGGGTTTTTCATACATATTTGCTAACGTAGTCATTAACTCTACCATAGTTTTTGCCTGTGACAAATTAGATATCACAGTGGAGGCCAGACTCAGTCTTATAGACCCAAGAGCCTTTCTGTCAAGAACTTCCCATTCTTCATCCTCCATGTCCTTGGGCTTCTTTGCAATCCCACCTAACGGTAAGTAGAGATCTTTCTGATACAGATAGTCCTCTATCTGCATTCTCCAATGTTGGTAGTTCTTTCCATTAAACTTTTCCATTCTCAACTTACTTTCTTCTGCCATTGCTTCTCCCACTCAAACAGAAATCCCTGCAGAAACCCCTGTGAGCAACCTGTAAACCAAACACACTACACAGATCTGAACCACCTGTTAGTGAACCTGAGCTCTGATACCAATTATCAAGCTCTGAACCTATAACCAAGGCTCTGATACCACTTGTTGGGGATCAACCAACAATGGATTACACTTGTGAAAGCAATAAATGTGGAAATAAATCAGATAGATAAGCAACTAGAATGATAAAGAGCATAGAACAAGATATACAAGAAAACACCCTGAAAACTTGTATTAAAACTCTTTACAATAGGAATACAATGAAGAAACTTTGTTCTTCCACACCTCTCTCAGATGCACACAAGATCTCTCACTAGATCTCTATTCCTCAAGAGCTCTCTCTCAAGTACAATCAAATCCAACAACCTGGATTGATGCAACTCAGTTTTGTCCTTCAAACATTCACAATGTTCTACTCTTACAGTTCTACTCTCATCCTAAGCTAAGAAGATCTTTCCTACATATAGAAATAGGAAACTTGAGCATGCTCTTACAACAAATAGTTAAGCCTCTTCAACAAGGGCTCTAAAAATAATATTGCTAATAATAGAGACGCGAGCTTGAGACTACAACTCAAACTCATCATGCAAACACTCGCTTCCGTCCACGAAAATCGCTTTCTGGACACACAGGTAACTGACGTCAGTTTCTGCCTGTTCACCTGTGACCGTCGCCGGCTGACCCTACTGCCAACGTCGGTGCCTCTGCAACTGCAACTGATCGACGTCGGTCGCTCCTGACCGACACCGGTGTCTGTGTAGACCCGAACCTGTTTAAGTCTGCTCCTTGGTGAAGCTTTTAGCTCCACACCCTAACAAGTAGTATGAGGCTTATGAGAATAATATTGGTAGTTTTTGAGCATGGTATGATGTTTTATAACATGATAATGTGTTATTTATAATAATACAATATGTTTCAATGTGTGTTCAAGGTCTAAGTGTGACTGGCAGTTCAAGGCCCAATGTACAAAGAGACCTAGTGTGGCCTAGTGAGTGGTCAAGTTTAGTTTCCAAGGTGCCAAAGCTCATGAGAGAATTTTTAGAGGTATGATAGGTTAAGTTATTTTTTTTTAATAGATTTTAAGGTCAAATTCTAAATAATAAAACATGAAATGTGGTTTTATGTTTTTTGTGTGCACAGAATGAGGTATTGCAAACCCAACAAAGATTTTCTTATGCTTGTTGAAATGTGCAACATTTGCATGAGGATCAAAGTAGTTCTTGGTATTTTTTGAAGGTTAATATATTAAATTTCATATAATTTTTTTATGGGTTGATTTCTTAAGCTTTATGAATGATTCTTAAGAATTGAAGATAGTTTAAACCCTCTCTAAATCCCTAATAATGACCTGATATGGAAGCTATGATTTAAAAGTACACATAATGATTTATTTGACCTAGTATTATGTTTATATTTTGTATTAAAATCTCCCAGGTACCTTAATGTGGAATTGCTCTGTCAGAAGAGTGAATGGAAGCTATAGGAAATCCCTTATTTCTCAGGTTTTTGATGTAGCAGGTAGGGTTGACCAGGTCAAAGCATGAAAATGATTGGAGGATGATGTGTGAGACTTTTTTTTGAGTTAATATAAGTTTATTATTATTTATATACTTAAAATATGTTAAAATAGTCATGGAAGTTGGCCTATCACTAAAAAGGCCTAGTGAGGAAGATAGTGAGAAAACTAGGCAAAAGTAGAAATGAGATTAGGGATGGATCCAATTACATATTATTTTTATTATATAAATTTTACACATATCCCATTTTAATATAATGTTTTTATATGCTTATATATAAGTATAAAGATGCTCTCAAAGTGACCTATCTAACATAATGAGGTCTGTGTAGGGTGAAGACATGAGATCAGTTTATAAGACCAATATTGATATTAAAACTTGTAACCTATTTGTTTAAATATGTTATAATTATTTTTAATAATAATATAAACCTATTTAAATTTAATTAAATTTAATCTATATGTGTTCTAATTCATTGTCTCCATAATTGTGTTTTGGAGCTACAAGCAGTTTTTTGTGTGTGAGTGAGATTGATGTTCCTAAGTCATTATGCTAGAATTGAAGAATCTAATGCAAATTAAGTTATTATATAGGTATCATATGTTAATTTTAATTTTTCTTATTCATTATAAAACCCTATCAAGGTGTGAAAATTGAAAGGTTCTTGACTAGTTTTTGAGCCCTGTTTGTAGTTCTAAGTGAGCATATGGAAGTGGTCAGTTTGAGGCCTTTTGCCCTGTTTGGTGAATTCTAATGGACATGGTGATGACCCTGAGGTCATGGAGGTTTATAAATATTATTTTTTGATATTTTTATTTGTAAAATTTTATTTTATACTTCAGATATTGCAATCAAACTTGTTGGTAGTAAGAAGGCCTAATTGTGAGTAGGCCTAATGGTGTGGTTCAAGGAGTGAAATGGGATAAATGGTGTTGGGGACATAATGTAAGATTATTAGGGGTATAATTGAAGTTTTTTAAAAACTTTTAATCCATTTATGGAGGCTAAAAATGTTCCAAGGTGGTCAAGTTGAAATGTGTGCCTTGAGAAGGCCTAATTGCATTAGGTCTCTATTAAGCCTAATGGTGGTTTTGGTCCTTATGAGTGGTTACCAACCTATATAGTGGTTTTTTCAATTTTAAAACATGTTTTCTGATATATTAAAAAATTTATAAAATTATGGAGAGGTTTTCAGCTGATCAAGGTGTGTGACATCAATAGTCATGTATAAAAAGAAGGTCTAATAGGCCTATTTTGACTAGTTAGAACATTGAGGGAATGAGTGAATGAAATATATGTTTGGAAAATAGGTAGATGGTTTTAATACCATAAAATATGTGTGTTTAATATGTTATGAATATATAATATTGATTTTATATATGATGATACATTTCATATGACCTAAGTCTGCTAAAAAGAGGGTTAGTTGAACAAAGAGGTGTAATAGGTTGTTTGAGAGAGATAAAAGAGTGTGAAGAAAAAAAAAGGTGATCATCATTAGTTGAGTAATAAATAGGTATAAAATTTGTATTATAGGTTATATGTGTCTTATTTTTTTCTAAGTTACCTAGGGGTTTGGTACCTCCTTTCAAGTTGGTGTTTACTAAAGGACTAGTTGAGTTAGTGTTTGACTAGTGAGGGGTCGGTGCTCCTTGTGAGGTTGGTGCCTCAATAAATATTAATTAATTACTTATATTAGTATATTAAAATATATTTTTAAATTTGTTTTATCCCCCTTTAATGTTTCCAACATATCTCTTATGTTCATATGTTATATGCTTATGTGGATGCATGTTTATGCATTACTTGATGTATGTATTTGAATGAATGCTTCATGAATGATAAGTAAAATTGAAGTATTGTTTTAAGGGAAATTATTAAACCCTACCCCATCATATTAAATTTAATGTTTGTAAATTAATTTTGGTTGGATATATTTCACCTCCTATTCCCCCTACAAATACAGTAGGTAAGAAGGCTAGTGACAACAATTCAAAAGAAATGAATGGTATTCTTTGTGGCCTATCAGAGGTAGATATTGTGAAGGTGATGTACTATATTTATTATAAATAAATGTGGTACAATTTTAATAATATCCATGAAGGATACTCTAAGGTCAAATTGGCTAGATTACAAACCCATAGAAGATAGTTTGAAATCCCAAGGATGAATGAAGATGAGACCATTACAACCTACCTGTTGAGAGTTTATGAAGTGGTCAACATCATAAGAGGCCCAAGTGAAGAATTGAAATATATTACTATTTTTAAAAATGTATTTATATATCTAACTCCTAATTTTGATTATAAAGTGTCTATTATTAAAGAGATGCAAGATCTAGACAAGCTAGAGATGGATGGACTTTATGGCAACCTAATAGCTTATGAGATGAGGACAATTGAAGGGAGACATGCAAAGAAGGAAGTTGATTTCAAGGTAGAAAATAAGTCAAATGAGAAGAAGACACAAGGTAATAAATCAAAATACAATGATGATTCTGATACTGATAATGATAAGCTGATAACTATATTTGTAATAAAATTGAAAATTAGTTCAGGTAAATACAAGGGTAAGTTACCCTTCAAGTGATTTAATTATGGAGAAATTAGACACTTTGATAACAAGCAACCTCATAAGAATAATAAAAATTATTATTAATAGAATAATGAAGGTCATGATGATGACAATAATTATTATAAGTCTAATTAAAGAAAGAAAAGCTTCAGAAGGTATGATGATAAGAAAACATTTTTTAAGGAAAAAAGAAGATTTTACACCAAAGAAGATTAAAATTCATCTGATGAGAGTGAGAGAAGTGGTTTTTGATCATGAATATTTTGATTTTTATGTCAATGAGTTTATCCTCATGGCTGAGGAGGCAAGCTTTTTAAATCAAGAAGAGTCTGTGTGATTTAGAGGTACTGTTGGTGATTCAAATGAAGAAGAAAATGAGGTGGACCTTAAGGCTAAGTCGATGAATGCTCTAGAAGAACTGAATATGGTGAAGAATAATAATAATGTGATGAGGTATATTGTCAAAGACTATGAGGAACAAATAAATTTATTTGAAGTTAGACTGAGCAAAAAATCCAAGGAACAAGAGGAAATAGTCAAACAGGTGGAGACTCAAATTGAGATTGTGATTACAAGCCTAGAGGCTAAAGAAGAAGAATTTTCAATATATGTAACTAAAGTATATTCCTTGAGATCTATGTTGGATTAGGCATAAAGTAAGTTAAAGTCCTTTGTAAACTTTGAAAATATTACTAATGATCTAGATAACATCTTAAGTAGTCAAAATATTGTTAATGACAAAATAGGTCTTGATTTTAATAGAGACCAAAATAAGAAAATTAATGTGATCAAGAAGTTCAATGGTCAATCAAGGAATGATGGTGCTGGTAGAATGAAGACTAATCCTATCAAGAAACCTAATACTATAAATTATTCTAATGCTTTCAATGGTTATTGTTATTTATGTAACCAATTTGGTCATAAAGAAAGGCATTGTAGAAGACCCTCCAAGAATGAATATGCATGGAACTATGAGGAGAATCATCAGTAAAGAGGTATGGCTAATGGTGTGTTTTCATCAAGAGGAATAGTGTGTTTCAATTTTCAAAATGTTGATCATATTTCAAATTTTTATAAGCATGGGTTCTCAAGTCAAAACATGAATATTGAGGCCCCTAGAGTGCAAGAAAGAAGACAAAATAATGAATGGAGACCAAAGGTAGCTAAGGTGAATTATGATCAATATGCAAGTCCAAGTGGACTACTTACCATAGAGGAGCATAGTTCAAATGTAAAGGAGTGATAGTAATTCTCCCTATCAACTTAGACTATGGATGAAGAAGTCAAAATAAATAGACCAAGTCAGAATGTTGTTCAAATGGAGATTGAAGAATTCAAGCCTAAAAGGATCATGAAGAAAGTTTAGTCTAGTAAGGACATGGATATCTCGTAATATCCTAAGTTTATGTTTTTTTAGTATCCAATAGAGAAGAGGTGACTCCATTAGGCTTCATGGAGACAATTAGCTAGTGAGCAGAAGCATCATGGATGCTTGGTCTTAGGGGGATCTTTGTATTCTTTGTTTTAGATCCAAAGCTCAGTAAATACTCTATTGGAGGTGTGATTGCAAGATATGGGTTACAAATAATTTGTATGATGACTTGATAAAACCAACTCACACTCATGATTATGTTTGAATATCTCATAGAGATAAGGGGAGCCAATTATGACCTAAGAGTAGGTGTGTTTGCTAAGATCTATAATAGTTGGTTATGAGCATGATCTATGTTGAGTTATTGACAAAGAGAGAGAATGATCTTGTTTGGAGATAAAATTTGTGTTGTTTCAATTCTAAGGATCAGATAGTTGTCAATATTTGACCCTTTATCATTAATGTCAAAAGGGGAGAAAATTCCAGTTTGAGAGAAAGGTCAGTTTGAAGAGATCCAGCTTGGGGATATGAGAATGATCAACTTTTTTTAAGTGTTTTCCATAAATGACAAAGTGGGAGATTTTTTAAGTATGTTGCTATTGTTTGTGTTTTGTCATAAACATTTTCATTGATGTTAAGGTCAAGATGGATGTCATTAATATCAAAGTCAAAGTTGATATCATGCATTATAAAGTGGTATGTGACAAGGAGTCTTATGAAAAGAGAGAATTGGAGGGTAGCCTATTATCTCTCTATTGAGGGAGAATTTCAAGGAAAAATTTTAATTTTTTGAGGTTATATGACATGTCAAAATCAAGATCAAGATACAAATTAAGCATACTTTTGAGTACTAGTCTTAAGGAACATTGTCACATCATGAGCATGTGTATGAACATGGTGGTCTAGTAGGATGGATACACACAAGTATTAGTATATTTTTAATGATAAAAAATATTTCATATGAATTTTTGAAACACTTAGGAAAGTTTATAGGTAAACCTTTATGGGTAAGATCTTAATCTTAAGCATGCAATCAAACTAGTCCTAGATTCTACTTGACCTAATGAGGAGAATTGATGTGTCATCAAGATCTATGAAGGATAAAAATTAGTGGTAGAGAATGTGATAATATTTTTGAAACTATTTTAACATTTTTATAAGGTATATAATCTTTTATATGAGGTTTTTAGGTCAGTTCTTGGATTAGAATTTGCATGAAGAGACCTAGTGAGAAGGCATAGGCTTCGTAGCATGTTGAGCTAAGCAGTCTGAGGATTATGAGAAGAATATTGGTAGTTTTTGAGCATGGTATGATGTTTTATAACATTATAAAATGGTTTTTATAATATTAAAATAATTTTTAAGATATTTTCAAGGTCTAAGTGTGACTAGCAGTTCAAGGCCTAATGTGCAAAGAGATTTAGTGTGGCCTAATGAGGGGTCAAGTTCAGTTTCCAAGATGTTATATATCATGAGAGAATTTTAAAATATGTGATAGGTTTTTTCAAGTATTTTTAAATATTTTGAGTTCAAATTCTAAATAATAAATCATAAAATGTGGTTTTGTGGTTTTCTATGTGCATAGAATGAGGTATTACAAACCCAAGAAGCATTTTATTATGATTCTTGACATGTGAAACCTTTGCATGAGGATAAATAAATTATTAATAGTTTTTAAAGGGTATTATATTAAATTTACTAGAATTTTTTTATATTTTGAGGTCCTAATATTTATGAACAATTGTTAATAATGGAAGACAGTCTAAACCCTCTTTAAAACCCTAATAGTGACCCAATATAGAAGATATGATTCAAAAGTTATTAGAATCATTTGGTTGACATAGTATGATGTTTTTATGTTGTATTAAACTCTCCCAAGTGCCTTTATGTGGAATTATTTTGTCATAAGAGTGAGTGGAAGCTATAGGAAATCCCTTGTTTCTTAGATTTTTGATGTAGTAGGCAGGATTGACTAGGTAAAAGAATGAAAATGATTAGATGATGATGTGTGTGAATTTTATATTTTTTAATATAATTTTATTTTTAGTTTATAGACTTATAATATGGTAAAATGATCATGTAATTTGGCCTATCACTAAAAATGCCTAGTGATGAAGATAGTGAAGAAACTAGGCAGAAGTGAGAATGAGATTACATATGTGTTGCCATGGATTATGGATGGATCCATTTACATAGGTTTGTTATTAAATAAATTTAAAACATATAACTTTGAATATAATATTTTTATATTCTTATATACAAGAATAAATTTGGTCTCAAAGTGACCTATCTAACACAGTGAGGTTTGTGTAGGGTGAAGACATGAGATCGGTTTGTAAGACCAATATTGCTATTGAAAATTTAAATATATTTGTTTAAATATGTTATAATGATATTTAAGTATAATATAAACCTAGTTTAATTTCATTAAATTGAATCTAAAAGTGTTATAAGTCATTGTTTCCATGACTGTGTTTTGGGGCTACAAGCAATTTTCTGTGGGTAAGTGAGATTGATGTTCCGAAGTCATTATACCTAGAATAGAAGAATATTACACAAATTAAGATATTATATATATCTCATAGGTTAATTTTACATTATTTTTATTCATTATAAACTCCTATGAAGGTGTGAAAATTCAAAGGTTCTTGATTGGTTTTTTAGACCTATTTATATTTATGAGTGAACATATAGAAGTGGTCAGTTTGAGGTCTTTTTCCCTATTTGATGAAGTTTAATGGACATGGTGATGACCCTGAGGTAATTTATTTTCTATCCATATGATTTTTTTATATGTATTTGTTTCAAATTTTAGTGAATACTTCAGATATTCAAAGCAAACTTTTTAGTAGTAAGAAGACCTAATTGTGAGTAGGCCTAATGGTGTGGTTTAAGGAGTGAAATGAGATAAATATTGTTGGGGACCTAAGGTGATACTATCAAGGGTATAATTAAATTAGTTTTTAATTGTTTCATCCATTTAATTAGGATCAAATTTTCCAATCTGTGCAAGGTGAAACATGTGCCTTGAGAAGGCCTAATTACATTAGGTCTCTATTAGGCCTAATTATGGTTTTGGTCCTTATGAGTAGTGACTGACCTATGTAGTGGTTTCTTATCTTGTAAAATGTGTTTTTTGATATATTTTAAGGTTGATACAAGTATTTATATTATTTTTTTCAATTAATGTGTGTGAGATCAATAGTCATGTATAAAGACAAGGTCTAATAGGCCTAACTTGACTAGTTAAAACATTTAGGGAATGAGCAAATGAAATATAAATTTAAAAACTAGGTATAGGGTTTGAATAAAATTAGAGAGGTGTTTTGAATATTTAATGAAGTTATAAAATTTATTTTATATATTATGATCAAGGTTATATGACCTAAATCTCCCAAGAAGAGGGCTAGTTGAGCGAAGAGGCCCAATACATTGTTTGAGAGAGATAGAAGAGTGTGAATAACAAAATAAGGTCATAATAATAAATTGAGTAATAAATAGGTGAAAATAGGTTCTATGTGGTTTATTTTTTGTTGATTTACCTATGGGGTTGGTTCCTCCTTATAAGTTTATACTTGTTAAAGGAGTAGTTGAGTTGGTGTTGGACTAGTGAGGGGTTAGTGCTCCTTATGGGGTTGGTGCCTCACTAAATATTGATTAATTTATTATATTAATGTATTAAAAGATAATTTTTAGTGGTTTTTATACCCCTTGAGGTTTTCCCACATATCTCTTGTTTTCATATGTTATATACTTATGTGGATGCTTGTTTATGCATTGGTTGATATATGTGTTTGAATGAATGCTTCATGAATGATAAGTAAAATTGAAGGATTGTTTTAAGGGAAATAACTCACCCCACCCTCTCCCCTCAGTATTTTTACTTCTAGTATTTATAATTATATCTGATCTTGGTTGCATTATTTTAAACTTAAGTTAATTTAGACTAAATCTGGGTTATGTCAAAGATAATCATGAGGGCCACGTGAGAGACACATGGGTCAAGAATGATTATGTATCCCACCTAATTATTGATATATTTTAAAAGTGTATTGAAAAATCATAGAAGATATTTTAGATGAATTTATGAATTTCCAAAAATATAAATTCATTAATTCTCCATGATCCACTTGGCCACTTGTCATGAGAGTTGAGGAATACATTTATTTAGTGAATTTAGAAAATAGGAAATTCCAAAAGCTACGGATTTTATATATTTTTGTGGTGTCATGATGAAGTCATAAAATTTAGATTCATGAATTTATAAAAATTTAAAATTTCTAATTATCCATGGACTTTTCAACTATGAATTTAATTGGGTTTAATCAATTAAGTAATTTTGATTAGGTTAATTATATTTTATAAATTTATGTAAGGTTATCCCTCAAATTTTAGTAAAAAACATCAATTTGATAGGTCATAATTTTATTAGAGATAAATATGAGCTATTTTACTATTGTATACATGGTAATACCCCAGTTAGGGATGCCTCGACATGATTCTAAGCACTAATGTTCAATGTGTAGATGGAATTGGATATTCAATAATTCATAGGCTTAATTTGGAATATTTGGTAGAAATAAATCTAAAGTCCATTTGGAATATATTTTTGGATAAAATGGGTTATCTAAATAATGGAAATCTTGATTGAGTGGCATCAAGAGATGTGTAATTTAGTGCAATAGATTATTAACTATAGAAGTCAGGGCATTATAATTTTGGAGGAGATGAAGATTACTGGTGTGATTAATAAAAGAAGATAATTGTTCCTTAAGGATATATTAAAATACCTTCTTTAGATATTGGCTTATAATTTCAAATTATAATTTAAAGGAATAATGTACAAAACACATGATGAACTACATTAGTTGGAGAATTTTTCTAAAAGCAAGGTCCTTCAAATAGAGACTCTTTATGTAGAGTTCATGGTTGTACTCAAAGCATAGAAAACTAATGGATAAGATCCCCAAACTTTTTAAAATACCTATATTATAGTTTAGGACCACTGAGAATGAATTACAAGTGAGCCACACCCTCTGATTGAAGATTCAGGGGAATAAGTAGGCTCCACTAGCCACTTCAATTACAACTATTTTATAATCAACAAAGTTAACCTCAATTATAACTTTGGTTACAATGGCAACAACCACAAGAGCATAGGTGTCCACAACTACAATTTCCTCATCATTGTAAATCCCCTTCTAAATTATGTTAGTTAATGGTATCAAATTTATTGTCTATTAATGACATTCTTTACCATATGTCTCATGTTCACTCCTTCAAGAGATTTTTTTAAAAATAGATGTAAACTTTGAGAATGGATTGAGTGATGAAGCATCCCCATCCCAAGCATATATATACATGTATATCCCACATTCAAAAGAGATGGGAAAATGTTGACATTCAATATAGAAAAGAAATCCTTTGAGTTGTTATGCAAGTCTGTGTTGTATTGTTGTCTCTTTCATTTTTGTGTTATATTGAGCATGTGATTTTTATGACTAATTGATAGTACTTTGATATATGCTACATAAAATTTCAATTAGATTGTGATTATTTGGTAGGGTCCTTTCAATTAAGAATATATAATAGCAATTTTATGTTGATAAATATTTCATTCATTTAACAAGTTTGATATCCTAATCTTTAATATTTTTGTAGAAACTCCATTTCAATACAACCTCCTAAACTAAGCTATATCTAGTTTAAGGTGCTCTCTATTCATTAGTTATAATATTTTAATATAATATTATAAGGAAATATTAGTAACAACAACCTTTAACTAATGACCTTTAATTAATTGCATTTTATCCCCTTATATCCCTTTGCTATGTTTATCAACTATGTGTGTCAAACTAACAATCTATAAGCATTAGCCCATGTTTCTTATCCTTATCCTAAATCTTATTAGAATGAATTCATGTTATCTATTTAAATATTCCCTTTTTGTCTTACCTTTCCTTCTATTTTTAGTTTTTTCAGCCCTACCGACTTTAGAGTTGATCCATCATCCTCCCATTCACCTCAAGTAGATATAGGATCCATGTCTATATCCAAACTATCTAGGTTAGTATTTGCATTGCTCATCACCATTCCACCACTAGTCACTGTAAAACTCAATAGCTATAACTCATACCCCAAAGTGAATTTGATCTTTACTGAGATCCCAAAACATTAGAGGTTACCTCATATGTGTTTTTTAGTGTGTAAGGAACTTAAAACAACAAAGTACACCATATAATTAAATGGTCATTATATTTCTCTTGAAAAAAATTCCAAACACTTTTGATATACTATGAGGTATGTAGAAGGTAAAATTTATATAAAATGTTTTGTAATTTCAAAAAATTATGTGGATTCCCCTCACTTCACTAATAATAATGAGTCATCTTAGCCATTAACACCATTTTTTATTAGTTTTAAATATACCAGAACATAGGTTTTAACCTATGGGATTTTTATTTAAAGAATATATTCAACCTTTAGTAACCCATTACATTCACCAATTTTTGATAAACCATGATCCCTTAAATATGTGTTTAGAGCATAATATTTTCTATATTTAACAGGCCACTAAGATCTAGGATTGAAACTTGATATGCAAAAGAAAAAAAACTATATATTTGAAAACATAATATAACAAAAAGAAAAAAAGGTTAAAACTATGGGTCTAATCTTTATATCTTTCATGGGCACAAAAACTGAAGATTTGTATGTTCCATAGAACCACACAACAAGAGGTGAAGTTTTTATAGCTCTGACACCATATTAACTTGTAGAATATTTTTCATAATCTTTGTAGCTAACATAAGATAAATGCCCATTATATATACCTTAAATCACTCACTCCATTATAGTTGACTAATATTCCTATTAGTCGACACTAATTCCACTTATCCTATTTTATTCTACTAATTTATCCTATTTCTATCCATGAATATAATATCCCCTTCCATTAATGTACATTCATTAACCTTACCCACCCCCACTTTTTCATTAATTCTTCTTAAATCTCCCATTATCCTAATTTAATCCTATTTATCTATTATATGGGAATTTAAAATTCCCATAACCCCACCTACCCACCTACTAATCTACACCCTAACCTTTTCTACATCCCTATATCTCTAATCCTCACCTAATCCCCCATCTAATCCCCACCTAATCCTCCATTATGTCTAAGATAATGGGGAAGTCTCTAGAATTGGAGACTTCCCTCCACATCTCTAAAAACCTCTAATTCTAGAGGCTTCCCAAGAAATTTAATATTCCTTGGATAATTTATATCCATTGATCTCATCCCTCCAAATTCAAATAACAACCCTTGATTTTCCATCCTAAAATCTATATAAGAAACCTCTCCCCCACACTCAAACTAATTAGAAGGCCCATACCAAAACCATGTCAAAATGATTCTAGAAAACCTTATAACAAAGGCCATAATCAACCATCCATTAAATCCATTATCAACAATCCAACATCAAGCTATCATGGATTCAATCTAAGTCTAATCATCCACTTATAAATCCTAGAAGGAGGTCCCATAAAACAAGGGACTTGGTAAGCTCTTTTATCAATCTGACTTTTTTATAAATCCTTCCTATTACGTATTTTGCATTGTGAGTATGAATTAGTCTATTTAAATTCATACATAGTTCAAAATTTCACTACATTCTGGCAACCACGATGGGACTTTAGTTCCTTTTAAACTAAATTTTTTGGCATTTTAAGTGTGTTGGCTTAAGATTCTAAGTCAAATTTCAAGCAAGATTGGTGGCTCAACATTTTAAAAAAATCACGTTCATAATAATTACTAAGGTTTTTTATCATTGTAGCATATGTTAATATGTTTTTCTTCCTTATTCTATCATTAAATTAGTTATATAAAATTTTAGGACATTTTAAGATATTTTAAATCTCTTGTGTGTGTGTGTGTGTGTGTGTGTGTGTGTGTGTGTTTGTGTGTGTGTGTGTGTGTGTGCGTGCGCGCGCGCGTGCACGCACGCACACATGTGTACATGTGTGCACATGCACGTGTGTGTGTGTGTGTGTGTGTGTGTGTGTGTGTGTGTGTGTGTGTGTGTGTGTGTGTGTGTGTGTGTGTGTGTGTGTGTGTGTGTGTGTGTGTTTTGTGTGTGTGTGTCTGATAAGATGATGTTTTAAAAAATCTAATTTGTAAATATATCTATATATAAAGGTTATAGACTAACTAGCATTTATGAAGCTACAGAACACATTTCTTGACAAATAAAAAATTGAAAACATATAATCGATTGAGTATAATTTTAATAAGTTCTACTATTTTCTTTAACTCAACCTAAGAGCAACACTGCCACCATTTTTTTTTTTTTTAGTTTTTTTGAATCAATTTTAATTTCTTTCCATTTCAATCAAGGATTTTAAAAGACTTAGAAATCCCCTCTATGTTTTCTATAGACTATAAAATATGTGTTATTTCCATGATTAGATAGGTCATATGCATGATGTATTAAGATCATGTTTCTTTTTGGGAGTGTGAACTACTTTAAGTCTATTTCCTACATCTAACATTTAATGAAATCAACTTCATTCCATTCTGTCATGAGTTTCTTTACACATTGGCTAGTGCATATTTGAATTATGTTATTGTGAATTATCTACATTAAGTAAATTGTTGACAAGATTTAGGTCAATTTGATTGGATTTGCCTTTTAAATTCATGGGTAGCTGTATTGGGTAGTGTATTTAAAAGCTAGAGATATTGGATTTTATTGTCATCTTATGTTGGGGAGAATCAACTATTATAGGATCTTATTCTTATATAATTTTGTGTTCAACCTTTTAGGATCAATAGAGGAGTGAGGCTAGCCTTGGAGAAAAAACCACCTACCAAGCTTGAAAAACTTGTAAGTCATGTGATTACTCGAAGACACAATATTGAGGTATTGGCCACACTTTATCTTTCCCAGTTCTAACTTGTTCATTGCCAAGTCGATCAAAGGTCTTTTTAATATTTTCACTAGTTTTTTGTATTAACATCTTTTGATCTACCTTTAATAATATGTGTTTAATATCTACCCATGATCCTATAGTATCTCATGGATTTCATTTTATTTTTTTGTGCTTTATAGGAGGGTCAATGGTTGCAAGATTTGCTTTTATGGCAGTCATTAGGCCAAAAACTCTACATTATAATATCAAATCTTTATATACTTAAATAGTTCATTGTATAGATTTATAGGACCAGTGAAATCAAGGTATTAGTAGTAGTTGACAATTTTTTATCTTTGCCCATTTAAATTTGCTCATTGATCAATTTAATGTCTTTTAATGTTTTGTTATCAATCTACTTTTTAGTAAGCATCTGTACATTTCAAATCACCTAGAATAAAACTTGTCATAAGTCAAATATTATCAAATTTTAAAACTTTGATCAAAATTGTAATTTATGCTTTACCTTTAATAACGGTGTTGATCCATGAAAGCATGGTTTTTTAGTCCAGGATGAGAATAAACCATTTTAGTTTTAGTTTTGTGGATACCTTTTGATGTCTAACAGTGCAAGAAGGAGTCTAATATAAAGTATGTTTCTGATGATTTATTAAGACCATTGTCCAACAGTAAGTTTTAATATATATTTGATTTTCCATAAATAGACATCCTTAGTCATCTAAGTAAATTTATAAAAAATTTAATATCTATAATCAGGGTTTCAATTGCTAAAAACATCTTTTGTTCATCTAAATAAGTAGAATATTGGGTCTTATTTGCATTTTGGTGTCCGTTTGTAAAACCTTAGTAAACTAGTTTTAATATAGTCATCTATCATAATCTATTACATCATTTTCTGTTGTTAAAAATTTTAAATTTTGAAGTTTTATATCATAACTATCATTTTCTTTGTAGTAACGAGTTTGTCATTTTGAGTTGTGGTTTTGTGGTTCATGACAAAACTACAAATATAGATTATATATTGAATAGTGATATTGTTAATTACAGTCACGATATTTTTTATCCAACCATAGTTTTGTAGCTCATAAACATTTTTATATAAAAATAACTAACATTTTTGACTTGTAGGTTGCCTATTTGAAATTGTCAAATCTAACTACTAACCCATGTGCTTGTAGGCCGCTAGTCAAAGACCTATTTTGGCACTTTTTCACATCATTTTTGTATTGTATATATCATTTTTAATCATCTTATCTTGTATATATAATTTTATTATGAAAAATCATTGCTTGTGTATACTTGTGCATGTATTAAATTGTACATATTTATCATTGTATCATGCCCCTCACACATAGGTAATTAGATTAGTTAATTAATTATATCATGTGTTTTGCCTATTTATTTAGCCCTCCTCTAGGATAGCACATGATGTGGAATTGATCCCCACATATAGGATTAGTCTATAGGGGTTAGTGTTATCGATTTCATCACCACACACTAACTAAACTCCATGTTTTGGTGGAGTATAAAAATTAGGGACAACTATCCTTAGGCTAACTGATTGACCCCATACAGGTCATTCATGAAGGGGAAGAGTTAACTCTCTGAACTAGGCATTAGACAACACCCTATATGGACTTAGGACCTATTGGGGATCAACCAACAATATGATTACACTTATGCAAGCAATAAACTATGGAATTAAATCAGATAGATAAGTAACTAGAATCAGATAATAGCAAAGAACAAGAGATACAAGAAACCGCCCTAAAAACTTGTATTAAAACTCTTTACAAAAGGAATACAATTGAAGAAACTTCTTTCTTCCACACCTCTCTCAAATGCACAAGATCTCTCTCTAGATCTCTATCCCTTAAGAGCTCTCTCTCTCAAGTACAATCAATTCCAACAACCTGGATTGATACAACTCTATACTGTTCTTCAACATTCACATACAATGAACTACTACAATAATACACACAAAGATAAGAAGATATAATTCTACATATAGAATTAGGAGACTTGAGCATGCACTTGCAACTAACAGTTAAGCCTCTTGAACAAGGGCTCTAAAAACAATCTTGCTAATAATAGAAATGCGAACTTAAGACTAAGACTTAAACTCATCATGCAAACACTCGCTTCTATCCTCATAAATAGCATTCTGGACGCACAGGTAACCGACGTTGATTCCTATCTACTTGCCTATGACCGACGTCGGCCGATCCTCTATCGACGCCGGCGTCTCTTCAACTGCACCAAACTGACGTCAATCGCTCCTGACCGACGCCGGTGACTGTGTAAACCTACAACTTTGGTAATGCACTCATATGTGAAGCTTTTAGGCTCCACACCTTAACAGGACCTAATGTACCATCGTGTATATAGGGAATACCCTTAGAGAGCATGTTTAGCCTAGTATAAGACCTTTTAACCATAACAAGTGTTCTACTGTACGCATCAATATTAGAGCCAAAATATCCATTGAGTGTAAGTAGGGTCAAGAAGGTTTAGTATATTTTGTAATGGGTCACCAACCTATAGCCTTACCTATGTATCCATTAGATGGTGTGGGTATTGGGTTACACACCCATCAGTTTATTAATTATAGGTTTTGGCTTGCTTGATTGGGTGTGTGTTGTGTTAGACCTATACTATTTGTGAGTCACATTAGCCTCTACCTATCTAAGCCTATATTGATCCTTTAAAAAATATCCTCTTGTATATTATATCCTTATCAATCTATCAATTTGTACATATGTCCCCCACCATCATTTTATAGACATCCTAGTCATCATCCTCATATTGATCCACATCCCCATCATCTACATCTCATCTTGTATATCCTAGTCATCATTGTACATAGTCTCTTTGTATATCCTTATCTTTATCTTACCCACTCATCCTTTGTCATACCCTTACCCGCAATCACATCTTATATCCTTACCTAAGTCCATATCATCACCCACTTACCATAGTCACCTCATCCCTTCCTAGTCTCACCATATCCCATTATCATTGGTCATCACCCCATTATCTTGTACATCCTTGCCTAATCACCATCTTGTCTCTATCCCCTCCTAATCTAACCATATCTACCCATCACCTCATCCACTTGCATATTTTAATCATTATCTTATATCCATTATATAATCCCATCTACCATATCATCTTTATCACATCTTAGTCTAACCATATCCCCCTATCATTGATCATTATAATCATCATATTGTATATCCTAGTCTCATCCCCTTATATATATCTTATTTTCTTGTACATCCTACTAGTCTTATCCCATCCTAGTCTAACCTATCATTCATTTTTCCATACATAACCTATCTTAATCACATCTTATCTCATCCTCTATACGCTATCCTAAGCCCACCTCATCCATAGTCCTCATCATCTCACATTATCTTGTCTCATTATTCCATCACCTTTTATATCCTTATCTCATCCTCTTGTACATATCATCCTATTATATCCTCATCACGTCCCCAATCTTATCTTCATCCCATTCTATCCATATCCACTTATCATTGATCCTCCCCCCATCACCACTACCTTATTTTTTCATCATCATCCTAATTTCATCTTTAATCATATAAATCAATCATTTATCACACCCCATCACTTGTATATCTTAGTCATCATCTAGTATATATCCTTTATTATTTGTACATCCTTCTAATTCAACCCTAGTATTATCACCTACATCATCTAATCACATCTTGCATACTTACCTAAGTCCACACAATCAACTACTTAGTCACCTCATCCCTTCCTAAGTCTAACCATATCCATCCTTCATAAATCATCTCGCATCACTTATATACCTTAACCACCACCTTTTATATCTTTATCTTACTCTCTTGTATATATCTTGGTTCTCTTTTACATCCTTTTAGTCACATCTTAATCACACCCTAATCATACCTCATCACCTGCACCTTGTCCTAAATCCACCTATTATTTATATCCCATCTATCATCTCATCTTGGTTAAACCATATACACCTATCATTTACCAATCACCCAATCTTAGTCACATATTGTGTATCCTAGCCTCATCCTCTTGTACATAATTTATTCACTTGTACATTCTTACCTAAGCCATTAGTTATTAGTCACACCCATTTCCATCACCTATATCTTATCTTATACATCTTCACCCAATAATCCTTTGTACATATCATCTAGTGCATCTTTGATATCATACCATTGTGCATCCTTTTATTGTCCTTTCATATCCTCCTTTATCACCTTATCTTCATCCCATTTTTATTCATACCCTCATCACCTATATACCCCAATCCATCTTATGTCCTTACCCAAGTCTGCATCATTAACTACCTATCTTCACCTTATAAATATCATTGTTCTCTTGCATATAGACCCAATCATCAATAGCCATCCTTTCATCAATCATCATATTATAAATCCTAGTCTCATCCCCTTTGTACATAATCCATTCTCTTATATATCATATTATTCATATTCCTTACTTGTCTTATGTTTTTTAAGTTTCTACCCACCACTCACCCATCTCAATCATCATCTTGTCTATCCTTATCTCTTTATCACCTTACACATATCGTCCATTTATACTTTACCCCATCTACCATTTTGTCTTAAACATATTCACCCATACCCCTATCACCAATATCTTGTACATCTTTATCTTGTTATTGTCTTGTATATATCCTTTCATCTTGTACATCCTTGTCTAATCATCATCTTGTATATCTTTATCACCCTTTCCTTGTATATCATTTTCATTATCCCATTTCCTATCTTACATTAGTCACACCTTATCATAAGACCACCTCATCCATAATCAATCACACCTCACTTTGACCTTGCCTTATCCATCAATCACACCATAGTATTAATCATTCCCATATCATTTTATTGACATCATCCCCTTACATATCCTAATCCCATCTTGTCTCACCATCCACATTCTATCCTATGTCCACCTCATCCATAGTCCTAATCATCCCCTTACCATCTTGTCTCATTATCTCATCACCTTGTATATCTTTGTTTTACCTTCTTGTACATAATTCACTCTCTTTTACATATTTTTAATCACATCTTATCACTAAACGCATATGTTATTAGTCATCCCATAATCACATCCTAATCATACCTTATCATCCACATTTTATCTTAAATCCATACCTGATCACTTATCTTAACCTTACCCTCATCACCCATCTGATCATCACATCATCTTATCCTAGTTTTCTTTAAGGTTACATATGGGTCTAAACCATCCACATTTCATTACCGCTTTATCATTTCATCATCACACTTATCCTTATTCCATTGTCCTAATCACCTTCATCACTTAACCACCTACCCCATCATATCTTAAGCAAAATTAGTCTAAGGTCTTGAGCTCATCCATATCATCCTATTCCATTGTCATTTATCCTTTGTTCAAATACTCGTACCTAGTCAATATCTTATTAGCATCTTGTCACCTTGTCAGTCTCAATATACTAAACCCATCAACTATGAATCATCCCTAGTCCAATCATCTTGCCTTATTCATAACTAGCACCCATAATATCATCCTCTTGCTATTTTGAATTTAGGTACCCATAAAAATCCCTCAATCTTTTTTCTAGGTTGATAACTAGACATTGTTGATAGGTTGATAACACCTATTGAACTAGTAGTCTAAAATCTAAAAATAGTCTTATATCATCCTAATCACATTTAGTCTACCACTATCTCAGTCCTTTCAATCTATTTTATTTAAGAACATTATCCAATCCTTATCCTACCTACATCATCGATCATCTACCAACCATCACCATGGAACTAGACCCTACCTTCATTGACCAATACATACATGTCAATAAGGATGAGATCCTTTTGTAACTCATTATGATGGGTGTACCACTTCCTAAAGGTGTTGATCCCCTTCAGCTCATTTCACCTCCCGTCTAAGCCCCATCATGTGAATCTCATACCAATCTTCCATCCGCTATCCATAAACCACGTTTTAACCATTCCCATACTAGCAAAGGGAATCCAATTTTGGCCACCTCAAATCCATCTACCTAGCTATATACACAACCATCTAATCATAAGCTTAATTCTTCCATGTCTAAGGCACAATATGAAGGAGGTCCTTATACTCCCTTTCCCATATCATTGAAATCCCTTTTCAAATATCTAGTTGATGTGAACATGATGATCTATCCACCTATCCAACATCTACATCCTACTAAACCCAAGCCCTCTTGGTATAAATATAACCAGTATTGTGCATATCACTAAATTTAGGGGCATACCATTAATCAATTTTGACCTTTCCAATATTTTGTCCAAGACCTCATTGACTATGGTGATATAGTAATTGATGATGAACCAGATGCATCCACATCCCTAAGTGAACAAAAAGAAGAATGCCAAGATTCCCTTCCCAATCATGATCAAGACCCTCCCCTTCTAAGCCAAGGACAAGACACCACACCCATCCTACATGATCCCCCCATCCTCAAAAAATCCTCCATCACAACCAAGTCTATTCCACATGATCCTATTCCTATATCTCATGAACCTACTCATCCATCACATCAAACACCCCATATTGAGAGGTCAATAATGGATAATGTATCTAAAAATAGTAGAATTATATCTTGTGCATCATATTTATCTTTAAAATTATCATTTGAGGTCTTATCTTCCATAAGATCATGTTCAACACCCATATCCAAATCAGATTCCTCATTAGAAATGTCATCCCTCGTTGATGTTGATAATGCCTATCTTTTAAAGGATACCTATAATCCATATTCCTTCGATTCATTACCAAACATATATTTTGATCCCATTCTATAAGATGACATCATAAATGAGTTATTACAAGATTTATCTATCCAATATTTTTAGATTGAGTTTTATCCTCCTTTGGATGCATCTACTACAACTAGTCCTAGTGATCGTTTTGTTGATCTTGAGGAGATTTTTTATGATGTCAAAAATAGGTCTTCTAAGAATCCCTATGAAGACTATGTTACCCCATCACCACTAATTTACCTCATCATACCATCACCACCATCTTCATCCATCATAGACCCTTTTCTCCCCATTGATGATAACTTAATCACCTCCCTCCATAAGGATGAATAGGCACATGCATTGTTAGACCCTTCTTTGAGAAATATAATGTGTGCCACAAATCCAAAGGTCCAATATAATATTCCAAAATTCAATCATAATAATCAAGTAATCTTTGATTCCATTAGTCAAAGTTAAGAAGAATCAAATCATCAACCTAATCCAAAATCATCTCTCCCTAGTGAAGCCTGTAAACTGACACTAAGGACCCATCAAAGTCAAAGTCAAAATCATCAATCAATCTCCCCTAGTGAAGTCTAAAACTAGGCACCATGTGGTAATCAAAGTCAAATTCAATTAGTAAATATAAATAATATCAAAATCATGGCTAATAATTAGTCAAATAACTAGATCAAAGATGAACCACAAAGTTTAAGTATCTTGGATCTCTTGTAGTCATTTGTCACATGGCACCAATCAAATGAAAAAATCTAGCACTTCCAATGATGTATGAAAATATCAATCCTAATCCTCTATCACCCATAACGCTATCCTATCTCAATCTCAATCCTTCATCATACATCATACCATCCTATCATGAAACTATAATACAATCTAATCCTATCATCCATTTAAGCCCCATACATCCCCATCAAGCTCTAATCAAATCCATACCTCACATCACCTTCCTAAGAAACATTGTCTCTCCTAGGGGTGATGAAGATACCTAGTCTAGATATATGGAGGGGTCATAATCAAGAATCATCAAAGGTCACATGAACTTGAACACATCCAAAAATTACAACAAGATCCTACCATCACACATCCCCAAAATAGGCGTTTGATAAATAATACATCAAGTTACCACACCTTTCATCTTTCCCATCAACTAATAAATCGAGATGCCCAATAAAAAGTCAAAAAAGTAAAAAAATCATTCATCCAATGGTGAAAACTAGTCTTATAGTGCCTTGGGAAAGTACCATGAAGAAAATTGGTTTCCATAATCATGGTAAAATAATCTATTGTCCATATTGTTCCTTAACACTTAGGGGCAAATCCATCCATTTCATACCCTCATCCATTCATCCTACTTGTTGCATCCCTTATCCACTTTGTCTATATCCATAAACCCTTTATCTACCATCATGCCATGCATCTTATCTCTTCTTCCTTCCTATCTTGAACTTTGTAAGGAAGCAAAAGGTGTCTTGATAACTATCCTCAAACCATCTTGACATATCCTCGAATGAACACTCAAGCCCATAATCATTTGGTTCCTTCATGACATGGTCATTAGCTATCCTTAGTCCATTCACCTTTGGTCCCCATCATCACCATCCTTTATTGTTCCATCCATTATCCCTCCATCCTTCTCTCAGTTGTTAGGCTTGGTATTCCCTTTGCTAGTAACCCCATTTGTGCAGTGTATATACATATCCCATAAATCCTAAAATTTTGAAAAATGTCCAAAAACCATCAAAATCATAAAATTTGAAAAATCCAAATTAGTCCATGATGTCTTGTCTTATACCCAATCACCTGGTGACATACATCTCCATGTCATGTGTCTTTTCTTATCCCCCATATTTAGATACAACCTTTAGTCTTGGAACCAATCCTATATGGTCACCCATCATATCTTCATCATCCTATTGGCTAAGTGTTATCAACATACATCACTTTGTCAAAGATCTTAATCTGGCACCCATCACTTCTTGTCAGGTCCTTTTCATACCTGGCACCCATCTAATTACCCTTTTCTAGTATGGAATGTACTTGATCCCATCACTATCCTTATCATTTCCTCTTCATGGCTAGCACCCATTCAATCACTTTTGCTAGCATGAAAGGTATTTGATCCTATCATCTCCTAGTCTCCTTATTAGATTGGATCCTTGTAGGGCCTTGTCTATTGGTAATCCTTGGTCATCACTTGTCTAATCACCATCCTTGGCCACTTTTTGATCTAATTTCAAGAAAAAATTAGTATTCAAGGACCTTCTCACATCATCCATCCTTATATCCTAAACTAGGAGTAATATCTTAGTTATATCCTAATCATGATCATCCAACCCATCATCCAATCACTCATCCTATCATTTGATAAGACATGATGACACTGCATGTAGATATTTGTGTGTGTGTTGTTTATTCTATTTGTCTTATCATGTATATATATTTTTTGTTTTATGTTTTGTTTGCATCATGTATTTTTGGGAAATGAATGAGGATTTTATGGGGACACCAAAAATGCCCTTGAGGATGCAGAGTTTACCATTTGCCCATGCACTTTGGTAAAATGTTCTCTTGGTCATCCTTATATCATGGGGCATATTGTCAATTTATATATTTATTGGATTACTTAGACTTTGATGAGCTTTATGACATTTGTGATGGCTTGATAATCTCATCATCCTTATCCCCATCACCAATCTATTCCTCTCGACCCATTTGACTAACATCAAACCTTTTATCCACATTTCATCATCTAAACCATATCTTTTAATCACTAACAAGTCTAATCATCCTCATCATCATCACTTTTTAATCATTAATCTTTGTCTTCATCATAATCTTATAGTCAAAACTACATCAACCGAAGGTATTTTTATAATATATAGGCAACACTTGGCCATGTTTCAATGTCCAAAAATAGCTCAGTTATTATCGACTTCGTCAATCCTCATCCCCCAATCCTTTGGTTACTTGATCATACCATTTCTTATCTAAAATCAACATCATCATATTGATCAATTTATCTTTTATTTACACCCATCATCAATCTAATCAAATAAAAATAGTCTTATCCTAGCCTATATCTCTCCCTTGCATTCATCCTTGTTTGGGATACATCTAAATCTTGTGGCCTTTTATCCTATCATCACCCTATTACGGTTGATTCCCCTTTGGGATATGTCTATAACCATGACACCCATCATATTTATTCCCTATTCATATGTCCTTGTCAGGGGCATCATCTATTTATATCTCATTGATTAATTCAATTAATTCATCTTTTATCTCACATCTGACATACCATCCCCTCATAATCCATCTCATCCCACCCAACATTTCTTCTTTTGAGTGGCCATCTAGCTCATTCTTCCTTGCATGCCCCTTTGAGGGGGCATCACCCCTAACATCATCTACTAACATTCATCTATGACATGGTTTTTATTTGAAATACCATTACTCCTTCCACTCCATCCATTTTCAATTCCCTTTCAGGAGGGGCAAGATGTATACACTTAAAATTGCTCACTCCATTACAGTCAACTAATATTCCTATTGGTCGATATTAATTTTTCTTATCCTATTTTATTCCACTAATTTATCCTATTTTTAGCCATAAATCTAATATCCCCTTCCATTAATCTACATTCACTAACCTTACCTTTCCCCACTCTTTCATTAAATCCTCTTAAATCTCTCATTATCCTAATTTAATCCTATTTATCTATTGTATAATAATTTAAAATTCCCATAACCCCACCTATCCACACACACCCTAGTCTTTCCTACATCCCTATGTCTCTAATCCTTACCTAACCCCCCATTTAATCCCTACCTAATCCTTAATTATCTCTAAGATAATGAAGAAGTCTCTATAATTGGAGACTTCCCTCCAAGTCTCTAGAAACTTCTAATTCTAGAGGTTTCCCAAGGAATTTAATATTCATTGGATAGTTTCTATCCATTGATCTCATTTCTCCAAATTCAAATAATAACCCTTGATTTTTCCTCCTAAATTCTATATAAGCAACCTCTCCCTCTACCCTCAAACCAATTAGAAAACCCATACCATGACCATGTCAAAATGATTCTAGAAAACCTTATAACCAAGTCCATAATCAACCATCCATTGAATTCATTATCAACAATACAACATCAAGCTATCATGGAGTCAATTTGAGTATAGTCATCCACTTACAAATCTTGGAAGGAGGTAACATAAAACAAGGGATTCGATAAGCTCTTTTATCATTCTAATTTGTTTTATAAATTCTTCTTATTATGTAGTTTGCATTTTGTGTATGAATTAGTGTGTTTAAATTCATATAGATCTTGATATTTCACTACACCCACAATACATACAATATATAAATATAATTAAATATTAAATTAGTAAAATACATAGATTTTTTTGATATAGCATTACCATATTTTTAGATTAATATCTTTGACCTAAACTCACTAGTCTAACACTAGTAACTCCTCCATAATGTACCTCACCCACTAGCCCTCAATGTTCTTAAATACCTAATAAAGGAGGCTAAGGTTAGGGTTATGATTTTTTAGAGTAGTTACTTGTAGAAAATTTCAATCCTATCATTAGTAAAATTCAATTAATTAAATACTTATAATATTATCTAATGATGGATTATTGATAAGTGTGCATCAATTAGTACTTATCTCTAATTATATTATAAATGAATATTTCAAATACATCTTCACTCATTATAAGTATACATATTATTAATTACAGACCCAGTCACCCATGAGCAATTTGTAGATGATACTTTCCTTATCAGAGAGGCCTCAGTTTTTGAAGTGTTAGCTTTCAAATATATCCTTGTAAATTATGAAAAGGTTTCCAGTCAATGCATAAAATTTAATAAAAGTTTCATCTTCTTCCTTAACACCCTTTTATCCCTCCAAAAAATATTGGAGAGAATCATATGATGTATAATCAATATCTTTCACTCAACATATCTTGGTATGCCTCTATTCAAAGTCAAAATGCATAAGGAATTCTAAAATCCCCTAGATGAAAGAATATAAAAAAAGTTTAGGGGATGGAAAGGAATGATCCTGTCATAGGAAAGAAAACTACAACTACTCAAAATTTCATTATAAAGCATCCCTATCAACCTTATGAATCTAATCCAAATCCCCAAAAAAGTTGCAAATATAATTGAGTAGATCTAAAAAGCTTTCCTATGGAGGGGCACTAAAGAAATACTTTTATTCCCACTGGTAGCTTGGGATAAATTTTGTCTCCCTAAGGAATTTGATGAAATTGGACTAAGAGGAGTCAAAATCATGAATGAATCCATGATTACCAAATTCAAGTGGAAAATTATTTAGGAAGACAACCACTGGACTAGGATTATCAAAGTAAAATATCTAGAGAATAAAAATGCTGACAACTTTCTTTGGGAAGAAGGCCCCATAAATGGCTTGGCCTTATGGACTGACATCTCAAGCACAAAGGATCTTTTGAAGAAAGATTGCATATGATAGGTCTAAAATGGATAAAAGGTGGACTTTTTGGAATACCCCTGACTCTCTCCCTCCCCTATATCCTCCCACCCCCTTGGAAAACTCTCAAAGAAACCATTAAATCCAATATTTACCTTAAGGTTAAAGATTGTTGGGTCCAATATAATGGAAGAGAAAAGCAGGATACTTTGTCAAAAGTGTCTGATAGTGAATAAATATATCTAAAAATTTCTAACCTCAACTTGTGAATCTAGTAGATACATATATTTTTTTCCAAAGATAAGGCACTGTCATCTGGCTAGTGGAAGACATTAGGGAATTCATAGTCAAATTGGGCTTCCTTGTCAACTTGGTTCAATTGGAGGATTAGTCTTTCTAAAAATATATCTAGATTAAACTCCTTACTCCTAAGTTAAAAATCTTCTTTTAGTTAGCATCCCACAATAAAATCCTCACTATTGATAATTTATAAAAAGGGGAATGATCGTCCCCAATAGGTGTGTCCTTTATAACTTATCACTAGAATCAATGAATCATTTGTTCTTCGACTGTCCATTCATAGCCCAGATCTAAAATCTCCTTCTTCAACATTTCAAACTTAGTTAGGTTAAGCCCAACTCAATCTCAAACCTCATAATCTAATGGAAACCCCCTTGGAAGCTCCCCTCCTTGGCCTTCCTCTTATTATTTTCCCTCCCCCAATTTTTTATCTCATTTGGTCAAAACAAAATGCCTACATTTTTTTACCATAAATGCTCCAACCTCTTGATTTACTTTAGTTGACTCCTTTTTTCCATTATAGATAACTGATAGATGGTATTTTTGAATGATAAATTAGGAGCATCTAAAGTTGAATAGGGCATTCTTGACAAGTAGAACCTCACACCCCATCCTACTCCACCCTTCTAGATATAAAACACATGAAATAAGACTACCTCCCAATGGAGTGGATAAATATTAATTTTAATGAAGCATCTAAAGTAAATCTTGGTAGGTTGGGGGGGAAGAGGAGTCATCAGGGATGAATTAGGGAATGAAATTATTATCTATGTTAGGCCTATGGGAAACTAATCCAACCATGTAGTGTAAGCTAAGATGTCCCTCTAGAGAATTCATCTTATGGACCAAGTAAACATACCTAAACTGGCCATCGAAAGAGACTCACTTAACATTCTTAACATGCTTTTGGGAAAAGACCAACCCTCTCACATTATTGGGTAAATAATTTATGATTCCAAATGTCTCCTCCACTAAACTAAGTTTGCAATATCCCACATATTCTTCAAATTAAACAAGGTGGTGGATACCTTGGTAAACATGGAAGTGCTCAACACATATCTATCCACATAGACATGACCCCACAACATATCCCCCATATGCAACCCTTGCTAAATTATGATGCAAATATATAAGTGTCATAATATTACATTAGAGACACATGTGGGAGTATTAATCATGGTTATAAAAAGACTTAATCTCACTTTGTGTCATGATAATGACATGAAGTTGAATCTTAATGGTGTAATATGTCATTTCAAAAAGGATTATTCCAATAGTTGTGGAACAAAACAAAACATTGAAATTTTGATATGTTACTTGGCCCATGACAACCCTCAACATAGTTGTAGAAATAAAAATAACATCATGGGGGGAGACATGGATCATTTTAAACCAATATCCTGCACTAAAGTCCAAGCCAACCATAAAGTTTGGAGGAAGTTATGGAATTGAGGTTTAATAAAGTTCATGCTAAGGATAGAAGGGCATAATGATATTCTTGTTATAGATTTCATGGTGGATGGAATCACTAACATGTGACCTTTAGAGGGGAAACTCTATAAATTTATGAGGAACCTACAAGGGAAGTTACCAACATGACATGCAATGGAATGAAAGACTTCAAAGATAAATGGAAAATTAGGAGATGATGTAATCATTCTTCCAGATAGATATAGTCTATCACATGGATAAGAAGTGATTCCCAAGGGAAGACCTTCCATGGAGATGGACTTAAATGTGCTTGTAGGTAATACGTTAAATTACTCTAGAAGGCAAATTCACCCATATTTTATCACATCACTTATTATTCTTGAACTGATTCAAATGCCATAAGATTAGTCTTATGTACTATTCACTCATGTCTCTCGAAGACACAATCCTAAATTTTTATGAAAAAACCTCAGCTGATATAATCCATCAAGGATTAAAACTTCTTCTCACTAAATGAGAATCCCCCATTAGAAGCCAAGAAATCCACATGGTGGAAAGTAGCAAAGAAAAAACATCTAACAAAGACATTACTATAGAGGGAAGAAAAAGTGAGGCCTCCCCTTCCACCCACCTATCTCATCCATGAGAGGTATGGAATAATGAAAAGAGAAAGTATCATGACCCATCCCCCACAGAAGAGTTATGGTAAGAAAGTTAACAGGAGCCTTTAGTTTTAATAGGGCATGGAGAATCCCAATTTCAAAATCCATGAAATGAAGGCAACATATATCTAGAGGAGGGATGAGGACCCAACCAATATTCTAAAGTGCCTCAAGCAAATGCTCATAGAGTTCCATGAAATTTTATAGAGACTAGGAAAACATATGGTTTCATGCATGGAACAATGGAATAATTTTAAACAAGAAATTGATGAGTTGATGAACAGGAATGGGGGATAATAGATAGAGTAAAGGGACAATCTAGAGGGAACCCCTAAAAGAAATTAAATACTCACCATCACCTTGAGGTATCACAACACAAAGAAAGGCAAATCATCAATGGAGAAGACTAGAGGCATAATAGAACAAATCTAAACCATGGTGGAAGGCCAAGGGGATAAAAAAAGAGGGATGTTGAGAAGCAACTCTAAGAAACAAAAGAAAAAAATAAGGAAGGAAAGTCAATCTAAGGAAATTTAACATGGGGTTTTGTCTATATGGTTTGGTCTAGGTCTCTTTTTTGCTAAATGTATGCATCCAACAAGTCATGTTGGCCTTGTTTCATCTTGTCTAGTTTGTATTTTCATGCTTAAATATGGTTTTTAGGTCCTTTTAAAAATTAATTTTAACTAATCAAATAAAAAAATACACTAACATAATTAGGGGGCACTAGTTCTTAAACATGTGAACTAAATAGTTTTAACATTGTATAATGTCTTTGAGCATGAACCCTTTATTATTGGTTGACCACTTATTTATTTTGTAAAATGAAGAAAATTTAGTTGTCCTAAAATACAATGATTTCTCCATATATATAATTTTTATAAAAAATATACAACTCAAGCATAAATACAATTCTTCCTAGAATCCAAATATAGTTTAACTTTTCTTCAGTTCTAATCAAAGCAAACAAATAATCAAAAGAATGGTGCATATACACATATTTGGATTTTTATATACACTTATATAAAACCATTTCCGAGCACAATTCCATTGTAATGGGCTTCCTACATGCTAGATTTTATGAATTAGGTCCATGTATTTATCCTAAACTATTTTAAGGGGGATATCTAGTATACATTCAAGATGCACATTTTCATAGCTATAAGAACATTGCATGGTCAAATATTCCCCTACCTTAGAATAGTATTCACCTACCCACAAATATCCCTTCATTCATAAGAAATTAAAGACTTTATTTTAAGTTTTCATAAATTTATTTGAATTTTCCATAACATACTCTATATTTAATCCTATATGGTTGTTCAGGCCTAAAGATGTGTGTTTTCTACATATAAACATTGTTGATTTAGGTCCTTTTAGTTCTCATATACTATTTTACGTAAATATGTGTGTGTGTGTGTGTGTGTGTGTGTGTGTGTGTGTGTGTGTGTGTGTGTGTGTGTGTGTGTGTGTGTGTGTGTGTGTGTGTGTGTGTGTGTGTGTGTGTGTGTGTGTGTGTGTGTGTGTGTGTGTGTGTGTGTGTGTGTGTGTGTGTGTCCCTACAAAGACTGCCTAGCCAAATACCAGCCCTCCACACAAAGTGCCCTTTACTCACATAACATTAAAGAGTTTATTTCATATTTTTTGTAGAATCATTTGAATTTTTGTTTTTTGATAACATACTCTTTGTATAATCCTATCGATTCGGCCAAGCCCATTGACATAGATTGTCTACATATTATCATTGTTAAATCAAGGCCATGCATTTATCTTAAAATAATTTGAAGGGGATATATAGTGTATATATATAATGTATATTTTCATAGACCTAATAATAGTGTCTGATCAATTAACATCCCTACTTAGGGATAATATTCCCTTTCCCAAAACATTTCCTCCATTATCATGAACTTAAAGTATTTATTTATAGTTTTTATAAAATCATTTGAATTATTTTCTTTATAACACACTTTTTTAAAACATATATATCATCTCAATCCCATGACATGGATTGCCTACATATCAGTGTTTTTGAATTAGGGTCATAAAGTTATCCTAAACTACTTTAATGAAGATATCTATTGTAAATATAAAATGCACTTTTTGTGACCCTGAATACCGCCTTGTCATATAACACCCCTACCCAGGGAGAATATTCTTATGGTCCCTTACATTCATCATTATTTTTAAATAAATAAACCATAATTCAAAATATTTATTTTTGATCCATACTAGTTCATATATTTAAATAATAAATCCACCAATCAATTCACAAATTATGGACTTCATACTTGAAATAACATGAAATAAAAAATGCATATGTAGAAATATTATAACATGACTGAAACATTCTTCTAATCAATTTAAATGTGATCTAAAGTGACAACTACTATTATCAAGGATATGATGTTTGGCATTGAAAAACAATATTCTACTATTAACATACACAATCATGTTGTATTATTACTAAAGGCCTAAGGGGACACATGATATTGGTAAGACCCAAGGCATTTTTGACTAGAAACTAATATTATTCTATAGGAATAAACAACCCACTAACATATTGTAACAAATAAAAAACACCTAAACATATCCCAAACATATTGTCTTTATTTGTACTAGAAAGGTGAGGGGAGAGCTCAACGAGATGGGTCAGGGATATGACCAAATACAAATGCATTCATTAGGATGTGTTTGACATCCTATCATAGTACCACCTATTATTTTTATAGTTAAGTTCATGATATTCAAATTACCTTTATCTTAAAAAAAAAATTATTGATCATCCTTTGACTCATTGTATGACGGTCATGGCATCTTATTCATGCCAATGCATGAAGTTCCCTTACATGAGTGATAACTATAAAATACAAGGTGATATTAACCCTTGGAATTTTTAAAAACTCTAATAATTTGGTGTCTATAAAATCCCTACCCTTCAATATTTACCCAATATACCATTTCATGGGTACCAACATTTTAACTATCTAGTCAATTCCAATAGAGGTTATAGTGACCACCCCAATCTTGTGTGAAACATTACATCCATTCTCCTTGATTTTGATGATGTTATTTTGGATGAGATTACCCTAAAATTAAAAACATTAAACCTCCCTCATATAATTATAGTTTAATTTTTTATTACTTTGTGACCCCATTCTCACAAGAAGACAACTAAATAATTTTCCATTTTAGTGGTCATCCCTAAGAAGCCTTATTCTGATAGTTCTTCTAGTGACATAGTGGTTGGGTCAATTAATCTACATCTCACCATTCCTAGTTATGATGATGGATATGCCTTAGATGAACCTTAATTTTTTGTCCATGCCCAAGCCAAGGATGCATAAATATTACATTACCATTCTTCCCTTCAATTCTCATATGAGCAATCTTCATTTCCATATAACATTAACTTAACTTAGTTGATATTTTTTAACTCATCACTCCTCCCTTATATTTTTTTAACACCATTCATTCTTTTATTAACATTGATAGGCCTAATATGGATCTAATTTATACTCCACACATAGTTCCAACCAATTTTTAGCCTCTTTGAAACATTTTTAATGATTGATCTATGATATTACATTATTTTTTTCTAGGTATTATGATCCTTCGAGTTCACTTTCCTATAGAGATATTTTCTACACCCATTTAACCAAGTCTTACTACTTTTGAGCCTATAAGGGATAAATCCAATATAACACTATTTTATTCTACTTCATATTATGATCCTTTTGATAATGTTAATAACTTGGATTATGTTCTTCCTAGTAGACCACACTATGTCCCTTTCCATAGGTTGGTTGTACCACCATGCCCACCAAAATTTGGAATATGAGTGTTTTTTGTGAGTTTTATAAGGTCTCTAGTCATTAAGATCGAGATTTTAGAGACAAATATATTTATATCACAACAAAAGTTGAAAATATCTAACTCTTATAAAAATATTTTATTCCCTTGATCTTCTACTCCAAGGCACTCTTGTTATTTCCATGGAACTAGTATATATTTAATGACTAACTATCAAACTCATCAAAATTTCATTTATATATATATATATATATATATATATATATATATATATATATATATATATATATATATATATATATATATATATATATGTTTTCTTTTCTTTTTTTTTTGAGGTAGTTAATTTTCCTCTTCATCTAAACATATTACCCCAAATATTACACTTTCTTATATCCCCAAATAGGAGGTGTATTTTATTGATAATGAGTGTTTTACACATCTACGAATAAGTGTAGATATGTTTAGTAGCATTTTAGATACATTCTAAGGATATTAACTCTTATTGGTTTGAGGGATTCCTAGGGTAGCCACCTAATTATGGAAAATAGATGAGAGGCCAGCCACTCCTTAATTTGGTTTTATGATTCACTTTGGGAACTTGGAGTTAGAGAATATATAATTTTTTTCTCATTTATATTATTGTAAACTTTGTTGGAAGTTAGAATACATGAGAAATCCATTTTTATTATTTTATAAGTGTAAAGGAAAAGAAATAAAAATGTAAATGTAGTTGAGCTTGAAATCTCTATTGCACTTTTCTTGAATCATTTTTGGAAAGTCAAGGGAAATGTATATTATGTATCTTAATATTTATATGATATAATTGAATTAGAGATTTTGTGTGAAAATTCTAACTTTATGGTTTTAATAAATTAGCAAAAAAAAATTAAAAATATTTTTTTCTGTTATTCATCAAAATGGCTTACAAACCCTTAGGCCCTAAATAGATAGTATATTTTATAAAAAATAATGAAATAATTAGAACTTACCAAGTTTTATTTAAACTATTCTACTATTAAACTATACTCCACCATTAATCTACAACATTTTGTGGATTAATTTTTGGAGTCACAATTGAAAAGTTATGAAAATTTAAAGTTATAACTATTATTATGCCCTAAATTCCTTAAGAAAAATAGCCTAACTTCAAGAGATTTTAAGACACATTTATTGAGAAAATTTAGGCTTCAAGACACTGTAAAATAATTTTTCCAATTTTCTAAGTGAATAAAAAATTATTTCACAAAGTTTTGAGCTATCTATAAAACATAGTGAATTTTTGAAAAAATGATCTATATAGGGTCATTTTTATTACATATTCCCTTTCCCATAGGGAAGTATCATGGGTTTATGGTAGGTGATAGTTTTAAATCTGGTAGTCCTCCATATGCCCACACATCTAAGGGTCAAGGCCCAATGGTTTGTTAAATCTTATATTGGCATTATTCTTTGGTAGGTAGGCTTTGATTGGTGATATACTAGGTGAGCATGTCTAGACACTTGTAGATCTTAAACTAAAACCATCACATCTAAATACAATCCTTAATTTTGAATCTAATATGTTTATTGGATGTTTATTTTAGAGTATTATTTTTTTTTAATATTTTTACATTATGTTACAATGTGGGTTTATTCCATGGTCTCTGGTTCTAATTTGCAAAAACCATAAATGTTAGTATTACCCTATATAATGTTTATGCATCTAATTAAGGAATTTAGAATGCTAAAGGAAATGGTGACCCAAAAAGAACCCCCTGCCTTTTTATCACCTTCTACATGAAATCATTTTTAGGATTTGATACCTCATAAATTTTAAGATATGGCTCATTTTTATAAGAGATGTGTTTTCATCTTGTGGCCTTTTTCAATCTCTTAGGAGACTCAAGATAGTTTGAACCCAAAAATAAACCCTCTTATATTTATACACTCTAATACACAAAATTAATTTCAATTTTTTAAACTAAAAAAAAAATTACTTTCTTCTTAACATAGTTATTGGAATCCATCAATGGTTGTGGAGGAGTTTGAAACTACCAATGACTATTTTAAAAACTATAAGATCCCTGAGACATCCTTTAGACATTTTAAGAATTTGGATTCCTTAAAAATAGAGCCAACAAACTTTGTATCAAGATAGAAATTAAAAATAATATTAAATCAATTTAATACAAAATCTTGGAGACTTTATTAATGATGACCATCCAAGGGTGAGGAAGGTTGAGAGGGATAGCTATAGACAAATCATCCTCCAAACCCTCCTTTAATTTTACCAAATCTGATTTTTATAGCTTGAAAATTGAAATAAAACCCTTTATTGGCATCCATAAGGATTCCTAGGGTTTTCTCAACATATTTTGATCCAATAATTAGGTAGAAAATTTTGACAATTGATATGGAATGATCCATCCTCAATAATTTAAGAAAAAATATTTTAGACCCTTTTTAAGGTGACATTGAAGACTATTAGATATTTTTTAATGCATTTTCCATAAAAAAATAACTTAAATAGATAGAGTTAATTTTTGACTTAAGGTACAAAATGATCCATGTGATTGACTGGAGTCAACTATAGACACATTTGAACCCCATTAAGATCTAGGTTAAATCATTTAATCTAGTGGTTCCTCAAACCCACCTTGATTATTTTGAGCATTTAAATCAAGTTTTTGGACCATGGGGCCCACCAAGTTCATGCCAACAAATGTGGGATATTAGGAAGCTTATAGGATATACATATCAATTGGGGTTGACATGTTTGTTAAGAAACCATTGTGGCCACTTGTGCATTTTAATGTATGTCATTTATAATTTTTTAATGCATTACATGCCTTGTGCCATGAAGATAGATAGTATGTTAGTGGTGTGGTTATGTATATGTGCATTATACATTCTCAAAATAAATTGGCCTATTTTCATATGGTTTTATCATTTTAAATTTTTTGCATGACACAATTACCATCACTCCTATTTATAAATCATATGAATATGTAGCTAACTCATAACCAAATTTATATATTATTCCTTCTATTTTTACATTCACAATTAACTTTTTTATACAAAAATATTTGAAAATTTAAAATTAAAATACATTTTATATCTGACATATTACAAAAGTAAAATGAACATTATAGAAATAAAATAAATTATAGTCTACTTAAGAAGATTTACCCAAAGTTTAATCAAACATTTATTGGGCCCTCACTTCCATATTTTAATTTTAAAACATTTTCCTTATTTTATATTTTAAATTTATAAGCCCAAAACTGTTCATATTAGTTGTCACAAGTTTCATGTTTGGAGTCATGGTATTATTGAAATGAACTATCCAAATTTCAACTGCATTTATCATAGTATATGGAAACTTATAAATTTAAAGTAAAGTCTTATAAAATTATTCAAGAGGGTTGTGGATATCACTCAATTTGAAAATCTCCTCTTTCACTAGATTTTGAATTTTCTCTTTAAGTTTAACTATTTTATGTGGCCCTATACCATCACTCTTGAAAATCTCACAATGTATTGACCACATAATAAGATAGAGATCAAAATATTTTCTCTCTAATTTTTTCTTATTGATCATGAAAATATCTAAAATCATATTTTAAGAAACTAATTCTGAATTTAATACTTTCACAACATTAGTATAAATTATCATCATTCATTTGATTGAACATATCTTCAACAACTAACAAATTTTCACTAGCAAGAGGCATTTCATACAAATCAATTTCCTATTTTCTCCCATGTTCATTTCATCTCTATAGTATTGGACTTAATCATATACTCTAGATTATTTACTTGTAATAGTATAATGATACTTATGATGACTTTATCAATGTAATTTAATGCATTCATTAATTATTCTTCAACCTAATATTTTGTAGTTTTCCCAAAACTATTGACCTCATATATAGATTTGATATCTTATCTATTGTTACTTGGGACTTTAACTAAAGAGGGAAGAGATGTTTCAACTCTTTTTAATAACATATCATTAGCTTCCATGAAGTTGTGAACATAACTCTCATGATTTAATATTTCCATAGGTATCATCTAAGTATTATAATATTTAAACATCATATCTTATTCATTCTTATTTCAAATGGGTTATACAATTTGGAAAAATTGTGCACCAAATAAGTCCTAAACTATCTTGGATATGGTCTTCACCTTCTTTCAAGAGGAGCCTAAAGAAGATTTTCCACCACATAAAATTTAAAGACTAAATATTGAACCAAATTATTATTTTTATTTACCAATGGTTGTTCACACTTGAAATATTTATCACTGGTAAAACCTATAACATCGATCTTTAACCCTAAATATGTACCATATGAGGAGTTTAATTTTCTAGGAGTGATACAAAGTGGGGGTGTCACATGAGGAGAATATGATGTAGGAGTTGAAATAAAAAAGGTGGAGAATGAAGAGGGATTGAATTTTATTTATTAATAGATAGTGAAATAAAAATATGTCATTTTGACATGTCCTTGATCATTAGATATGAACAGTTGCATTACAATGTCAATCAAGATAGAAGTATCATTTTTTTTTAAAGGAATGGTTACTTCAATTTAAAAAATGGTCTGTCATGGAGGATACATGATATTCAATTTATATAATATGGATGATATTAATCAACAAATATTTTCTAGCATCTTACCTTGATTAGGATCTTATTTTTCTTTACCACTTCATGTATATGTTGCCACACAAGAGATGGAACCTATAAAAATAGAGAAGAATATTTTTAACAATTTTTCCATTGATAGATTTTTCATATTTGAAGACCTTGATAATTTATACCCTATAGACACTACAAATTCTATCAATTTACTATTATAAAATTTCATGGTTCTATCCAATATCAATTTCCTGTCAACATCCAAGTTAGTAACCTCTTTAGTTTACCACTTCATTTGAGGTTATTTATTCAATATAACCTCTCTCTCTCTCTCTCTCTCTC